>PVJC01015007.1:0-35657 GCA_004026665.1 Murina feae
TATATATATAATGGTCAGATTATTATGACCACCCCATCAGTACTTCATTGGGCCACCTTTTGCCTTCAATACTGCGGTGATTCTTCTTGGCATTGACTCCACGAGATGTTGAAAGGTGATGCGAGGAATCTGACACCATGCCTGATGAATAGCACTGTCCAGTTCTGTGAGATTTGATGGTTGTGGAACCAGCTCCCTGATGGCTCTTTTAACTTCCTCCTACAAATGCTCAATTGGATTGAGATCTGGTGATTGTGGGGGTCACCTAAGCAAGGTAAAGTCTCCTCCTGTTCTTGAAACCACTCCTGCACAATACGAGCACCGTGACATGGCACATTGTCTTGTTGAAAGAAGCCATCTCCATTGGGATACACCATCAACATGACACAATGAACTTGATCAACAACAATACTTAGTTATGTTGTGCTATTCAGACGTTGTTCCACATGAATTAAAGAGCCCAAATCATGCCATGAAAACATGCCCCAAACCATAACACTGCCCCCACCAACTTGAAGGGTGGTACTAATGCATGTGGGGTGCATGTTTTCATGCTGTTTCCACCAAATTCTCACTCTGCCATCTGCATGTTGCAACTGGAAACATGATTCATCGGACCACATGACTTTTTTCCAATGCTCGACTGTCCAATCCTGTGTTTCTGTGCAAATTGGAGACATTTTATCTTGCTAACTACAGACAACAAAGGCGTTTGAACAGGCCTTCACTGTTTTGCTGATTCTCACTCCCTGGCTCTGAGCACCAACAATCATCCCACATTCAAAGGCTGTTAAATCGCATTGTTTACCCATAGCTTCAGGAAAAAGTCACTTCTATTGTCATGGTAAACAACCTGCTTCCCTATTTATAATGGTCTGGAGTTTTAGCAACTTCAGCGTGAAATTACAGCTAATTTGCCTACAAATGTCAGGTGGTCATAATAATCTGGCCACTGAGCATAGTTCGTATTAGCCAAGTAACTTTGAGAAAGCCACTCACTTCTCTTTGACTCAACATCTAAATCTGTGCAAATAGGCAAGAAAATAGATGTAACTGCTTTGTATATTCTAAAACCTTATTAAACTCTACCTTTCCCATAATGACCCTTCATTTTACCTTCCTTTTTTTAAGTCATTCCTGCCCTTTTCATTGTCATAATTAAATAAGGTAGAACTATTTAGGATGCTTGTCTGTTTGATTTTTCTTAAAACTCCTTACTACTAGCCATATCACTAAGAATTTAAGAATTTCTTTCAAAATATCCTCAAGAAAATGCTATAAGAAATTTAGCATCAATTTAAAAGAAAATAAACTTATTCTTTTGCCATAAAACTATATTTTGTCTATGTAATGAAGTAAAACACTGACCTGATAAACAATAAAGTCTAGTCAAGGTAGGTTTGGATAGGGGTTTAGGGACTCATATGTGAAGTTCATCAAAGTGACAAGAAGAATATACTTTCTAAAAGGATTCCTTGTGGTTAATTGTGTTCAAATTCGTAATCAGAACCCAGCAGCCACTTTTTGCAGAGCCTCTCACACATGCTGCATTTTAAGAAAAAGCTGCACTGAACTGTCTGCCTCATGCACTGTGCTTCTGACATCTGAGCCAACCCTAATTGAGGCTTGTAAGTCAACCAATGGGATGAAGACCTGGCCTGGTCTATCAGGATTGCACAGTAATATCCTCATTTGCATTTTCATTGATCAATAAGAGCAGCTCCATTCTGTGCTATTTGGACAAATCAAACTGTGAGGATTTGGAGTCCTCATTTGCATAGACATGGATTAATGGGAAGAGGGGGCTGAGAACTCTTCTCTATATAATCCAGCTTCATCTCGGACTCTAGCGAACACTTAGAGTTTCCATCTAAGACTGTTTCCCCAGCAGCTACCCAGCTGAGGCTATATCACCAACGCTGAGCTACAACACCAGAGCTGAGCTGTTAACACCAAAGCCTCCTCACTCAGGCTGTCTCAACCCAGCTGCCTCACAGCGAGGTTGTTCTACCATAGTCATGCTGTTCCACAATTAAGCTACCTCATTGCTATACTGTTCCACATCCAAACTGTTTTACAATTAAGCTGCTTTCACTGAATAAAGTCCTTCCCCTCACTGCACCCCAAGTTGGGAAAGCCTGTTGGTGACAACAATCTTCAGGTGACAACTTGCATGTCTCTTGAGGTAAACATGATTGTACTAAAACACTTACCTCATGATAAGCTAGTTTCCTTCCAAGTAACCTTGTTGAATTCTGGGTTCCAACAAAACTAGGTTTATATCTATGATTTTTTCCCACATCTGCACAAACCTTGCTGTTGGTGCAAATCAGGCTCTTCCATGGGATCACGAGACAAATATTTCAAAGACCCATGCATGAATTGGGTGTGGCAGGATTATTCAGGAAGGTTTCCCCTGGGTTTCCAATGGGCCATCTCCCTTCATCCCACCATGGAAAAAATTCAATCTTATCTTCAGAAGTCTAAAACAACGGCCAGTGTCCAGAGTTTCTGCAAAGGAGAGGTTCTTTGTTTCCCAGGGGTTTTAACCAGGCACTTTTTCAAACTAACCAATGAACTTCCTAAGCTTTTGTGAACTTCTTATGGGTCCACTCACTGACCCATAATCCCTTTCCCAGGTTAAAGTGACAGGCCTCTATGGTCAAGCACCTCCTCCTGCACTATTTTGACTATCATGCATGTTCTTATCTCCACCTGCTTCCCAGACCGTCCAAAGACCAGGTACCAGAGAGGGAAAAGAAGGAGTGTTAAATCCCTTGCATGGATAATACTATGATCTCTTGTGGTGTGGGGTGTGTATGAAGCAAACAGGGTCAGTGTTCAATTGCCTTTGCTTTCTTCCTAATGTCTAGCTACCTATGTTAATACCTGCATTCGCACACACACACATACACACACACATACACACACACACACCCCTACCCTGCCCATGCATCTGTATATAGATACAATGGTGGACACAAGGTGTGTGAATGCTTCCTGACCTTTCTGCTGTCTTCTCACTTAATTCTGTACCGCTCAACTTACTAGAACTTTTTGTAAGCCAGAGAATGGAAAAAAACAAAAACAAAGATTGTGCATGTTAGATTCTGTGCCAACTCATTGTACATAAAACAGTCAATATTTCATTGGTGTAAAAAGGAGACATTTGATAATAAGAAGAAATTATGTTAAAGTTTTATTCCTTACTTTTTTTAGCAGAAAATTAAAAATAACCTTTCCAATATTTCACAATTTAGCTGACTTAGTCATTTAAATACCTCAAGATTCATTGTTTTTAAGTGAGTAACAGAAAATAAGTGTCAGACATCATTCTCTAAGAAGGACAAGACTGCTCTAACCCGTTTGGCTCAGTGGATAGAGCGTCGGCCTGCAGGTTCAATTCTGGTCAAGGGCATGTACGTGGGTTGCAGGCACATCCCCAATGGGAGGTGTGCAGGAGGCAGCTGATCGATGTTTCTAACTCTCTATCCATTTCCCTTCCTCTCTGTAAAAAATCAATAAAAATATATTTAGAAGAAAAAATAATACAAGACTATTTTTCTTTTTTTTTAATTCTTTGCCATTTTACAGAGTTCTCTTTTCTTTTCTAAACAGCACAAATGAATTTAAAATCATAATTAAATCACTCATCCTAGCTATAGAAAACTTAGCTATACTCAATAAATGAAGCTTTACATAGGTGTCACAAGACTATTTTTCTTTAAAAAAAGGTGGAGAGTAATACAAAAGACCCCAAATAGCCACAACAATCCTAAGAAAGAAGAATAAAATTCGAAGGACAATACCAGATATCAAGCTATACTACAAAGCCACCATAACCAAAACAGTCTGGTACTGGCACAAGAACAGACAGACATATAGATCAATGGAAAAGAACAGAGAACCCAGAAATCTATCCAAGCCATTACGCTCAATTAATCTTTGATAAAGGAGGCAAGAGCATACAATAGAATAAAGACAGTCTCTTCAATAAATAGTGTTGGGATAATTGGACAGCTATATGTAAAAAATGAAACTAAACCACCAACTTATACCATACAAAGAATAAACTCAAAATGGATAAAAGACTTAAATGGAAGTCATGAAACCATAAAAATCCTTGAAGAAAACATAGGCAGCAAAATATCAGACATCTCGGGTAGCAAAATTTTCACTGATAAAATGCCTAGCATAAGAGAAACAAAAGAAAAAATAAACAAATGGGACTATATCAAAATGAAAAGCTTCTGCCCAGCAAAAGAAAACAACATCAAAATGAAAAGGGAAACCACTGTATGGGAGAACATATTTGCCAATGGTATATCTGATAAGAGCTTAATATTCAAAATATATAAAGTACTCATACAAATCAATAAAAGGAAAACAAACAACCCAATAAAAAATGAGCAGAAGACCTGATTAGACACTTCTCCAATGCAGACATACAAATGGCCAAGAGACATATGGAAAAAGTTCAACGTCTGTAGTCATCAGAAAGATGTACATTAAAATGACGATGAGGTACCATCTCACACCAGTCAGAATGGCTGCCATCAATAAATCAACAAACAACAAGTGCTAGTGAGGATGTGGAGAAAAGGGAGCTCTCATACTCTGCTGGCGGGAATGCAGACTGGTGCAGCCATTATGGAAACCAGTATGGAGTTTCCTCAAAAAATTAAATATGGGATTGCCATTTGACCCAGTGATCTCACTTCTAGGAATATATCCTAAGAAGCCTGAAACACCAATCAAAAATATATATGCACCCTTAAGTTCACAGCAGCACAATTTACAATAGCCCAAGTGCCCATCAGTAGATGAGTGGATAGCAAAAGGTGTGGTACATATGCACCATGGAATACTATGCTGCTGTAAAACAGAAGGATCTCTTACCCTTTGAGACAGCATAGAGGGATTTGGAGAGTATTATGCTCAGTGAAATAAGCCAGTCAGAGAAAGATAAGTATCACATGATCTCACTTACATGTGGAATCTAATGAACAAAATGGATCCAGAGACATAGAGGTATGAAACAGACTGAAGAATCTCAGAAGGAAGGCAGGGGTGAGGGCATGGGTGGGAAGAGATGAACCAAAAACTTGTATATATACATGCATAACCCATGGACACAAACAATAGGCCAGTGAAGGCCTGGGTCAGGGGGCAGGGGCAGACTAGCTTGAGTCAATGGAGAAGAAAAGGAGACATATGTAATACTTTCAACTATAAATATATTTTTTAAAAAAGTCATTTGTCTTCCTGCTTGTGTGCTGGGCAAAACTAAGTTCACAAGAGAGTCTAGGATCTCTTTAAATACCAGCGAGTTATTTTCTAGGACGGATGCTTAAACCCCTCCTACCGGACCCCACACCCCAGCCTTTGATGTGTTCTCAACGATAAAGGTTTAGACGTTCTCAGGCTGCTTCATGTCACCCTCCCTCAAGCATCTGACTTGTTTGTGCCTTTCTTTCCCTGCCTTTACATTCACTGTGTGTTTAGCCCTCCCTGAGCAGCAGTTTCCTTAGCAACACGCTTGTTCTGTTTAGAGGCTCACACGGCAACAGCAGTTTATGGGCATGCGTTCTCGGGCCTTCCTACTGCATTGCCCCTGTGTCCCTTGTGAATGCTCAAAGGTCAAAAAGTTAAGTCCTTGTTTCATTCTTTTCAAACAAAGGGCAGGAAGTTGTAACAGGTTGAAAAATACATTTTAACTAGAATATTTCAATAAAAGTCACAATCTAAGGTATACATATAAAGAAACTATTTTCTCCAAACCTGAGGACAGATACGTGGAAGCAGCTATTTCAAGGGATAGAATCTGGAAAGCTGGCTACATGGGAAAATAAAGACTGGAAAGTCAGGATGAGCTTGTGGGAAAGCAATGTAATCTGTTTCCCCTTTCACTGGATCTTAGAATCTCAGAATCAGAAGGGATGTCAGGGAGCAGTGCCAAAACTAGTATAAAAATTGCCTCTGCGATTTAGGGTTCTGGGCTTAGGCTCTGAAACTTTTTATTTAAAATTCACCTTTTAAGTTCTACACTTATGATGTGCACCCTTTCTATATAGAAATTTTATAAAATTTTATTTTATTGACATTTTAATAAATTTTATTTTTTAAATATAAAATAAAATTGACATTTTAGATATGAATTTTAGACATTTTTAAATTATAAAAAAAGAAACACTCAGTCCTTTACTGAATGTTAATAACATTAAAAGCCTGGAGGCCATACTATACTGACAGATTAATACTATGTTCCTTTTTATAGAATTGTAATTCATTCACTTAATCATCAAATATTTAAGAGCATACTGTATGCCAGGCAGTCTTCTAAGTTTTGGGAAACACCACTGAACAAGACAGATTTTTAAAATTCATTTTTCCTCAATAATATATTAAATTTACATTTCTGCACATGTGTCATGGGTTTAAAAGATTGCAGTCTTGCACTTGTCTTTTCAAAAGGCACAGGCAAATTGTTCAGGTGGGAACACTGCTGGCCTACCTGTGCTTCAAAACCAGTTATCTAGTGCCGTGGCTTAATTCCCTTTGCTCAGTAGTAGTTCCTGCTCACCACAGTGGACCTAATCAATTGCGCAACAACAAATTATCTCAATTGTTATGCCATTCTCCATTCATATATTGATGATTCCTGCCTCTTCACTGTCAGCTAATGATTGTTGGTGCCAATTCAATGCCAACAGAAATTGGGGGTGGAGACTGAAGAGAATTTATTCATTCCAAACAGCTCAATAGTGATATAGCGCAGCTGTGGAAGAGCACAGACATGGAACAGCACATGTGGGCAGCCCTCCTGTGAGTACCTCCTTCAGCTGGACAGCTCAGCTCCCGCCCACTGAAACAGCACATCTCTGCTCCACCCTGTGCCAGCAGCCATCTTTGTTGTTTCAGCTGCAGCGGGTGAAACAGTCTTTGGTGGAAGGGAAAGTGTGCTCCCAGAGCAAGAAGGGAACTGACTTATATAGAGAGAAGTTCTCATTCTGGTCCCTGGTTCTTCTTTCCTCATGCACGTGAAGACTCCAAATCCTCACAGTCTGGTGAGTCCAGAAACCACTGTCCTGATTGATCAGAATGGAGTCACTCTGATTGGTTGGTGCAGATACTGATAAAGATGCAGCTGCTCAGCCCCCATTGGATGGGGACAGTCTCAGTCATATCAGTTAAAATACAATTCCAGGAACTCTTTTATAAGATTTTGCTCAAACAGCAGGAACACAGTTCAGGCAGGCCGTGGAGTGCAGGCTTTCCCTGAACCAGGCCTCCCTTAGAGGCCTCTGTTTAAAAATGGTTTCCACGTTCAGTTTTTGTTCTGGTTGTTGTTTAACTTTTAAATTTTGAGCCCAGTGAGCTACCAGGAATCCCTCTTGGTAGGTATTTTTTTTCTCAGAGTCAGCACCACTTTGATCCTTGAGTTCTAGATCCATGAACTTGAACTGTTATCTTTACTAGACAGCTCCCCTTGGATGTCCCACAGGCACCCTAGATTTAACCTGTCCAAAACGGAACCCAGCACCTTCTCTCTGCATCTGCTCTTCCTGGAGTCACCATATCAATAAACTGCACCATTATCCACTCATTGTCCCAACACTGGAAGCTTAAGTCATCTTGAATTCTTTCCCCTGTCCCATGTCCAATGTGTTACCAACTCCTATAAATTCTTCATCTTTAAACTGCCTTGAAACTGTCCACTCGCTTCCATTTGGCCATGCCACAACCCTAATAAAGTACCTCCTAACTGGTCATCCCACCTCCCTTCTTGCCTACCCTCTCTACTTCATTCTTCAGCAGATTCTAAATGAGGCTCATCAAAGGCAAATGTGATTGTGTCCTCCCCTGGGGTTACAACTCTTCAGTGTCTCCCTGTTGTCCTCAAGACACATATTTTTTAAAAAATATATATTTTTATTGATTTCGTAGAGGAAGAGAGATGGAGAGAGAGAGATAGAAACATCAATGATGAGAGAAAATCATGGATCAGGTGCCTCCTGCATGCCCCCCACTGAAGATCAATTCCACAACTTGGGCATGTGCCCTTGACTGGAATTGAACCCAGGACCCTTCAGTCTGTAGGCCAATGCTCTGTCCACTGAGCCAAACCAGCTAAGGCAAGACACATATTTTAATTTGATTTATAGCATTTATTATCATTATCCTCTCTCATCAAGCCATACTATACTCACTGCTCTCAATTTCACACTATACTTCTTGAAGTTCTCTTAATACCCCCCAAGCTTCTTATGAAGCCTTTACATACTCCATTTCTTTGTCTTAGAAAATACATAGACTACCCATCATTACTGTGTCCTCAGGTCTTCAGGAGGCTTCTTCTGAGAAATATTCCCTGACCTACCAAAATATGTACTTGCCATGTGTGTTAATAGCAGCCACTAATTTTACATCACATTGATAATGTACTATTTCTCCCACCAGATTGGAAATTACTTGGAAGCAGATATATATAATTTCCTCTTGAATCTCTAGCATCTAACTGATATTTTTAGCATAAAATCTGTTGATTGATTGATTTGTTGATTGAATGAATTAATGCATTCTAGATGTTTAAAGTTTAATTTGACTTGAATTACAAAGAGCTCATGGATTAGTTCTATATAAGCACTTAGCATTGAATATTTTTTAGATAAAAGGCAAACCTAAACAAACTTTTACTTACTTTTTATTTGTAAAACTGTTGTCACTTTAGACTTCATGTGATGCTTTATGGTGAAACTGCTATCTTAAGTAACTTAATTACTGTTATTATTTGTGTATCCCAAAATTTATTTCATTTGAGGAAACTTTGCAGATCAGTCTTAAAAACTAAGAGTACCCTAAATCAAGTGTTTCTCATTAAAACAGAAATAATAGTGATTTTTAGGCTATAAAATTGAAAAGCTTAAATATTTGCATGTCAAATAATATAGAGCAAAATACGTTCACTTTTTGGTTAAATGGTATAGTATGCTGCATGGTGTTATACCCTAAGGAAAAATTCATTTCAAGTGAAGCTGCATAAAATATAATTAGATAAGTAAACATTTTTAAACATTTTTAAATTGATTTCAGAGGAAAAGAAAGGGAGAAAGAGATAGAAATATCAGTGATGAGAGAGAATCATTGATCTGCTGCCTCCTGCACGCCCCTCCTCTGGGGATGGAGCCCGCAACCCAGGCATGTGACCTTACTGGGAATCGAACCATGACCTCCCAGTTCACAGGTCTATACTCAACCACTGAGCCATGCCCACTGGGCAATAAGTAAACATTTTTAATTAAATTCAAGAAAACACATCCTCTGGTTGTCTTGATGCCTCTTAACATGATTAATGCATAATATCTTCAGCTAGTTTTTCAAAATACATTGAAACTATTTAATAAAATATTCTTCTATTGATAGTCAAGAACACAAAAATACATTATAATGAAACCTTAGGGAACTTGGGTAAAGAAATAGGATTCAAATGTGCAATAGCACAACAAAATTAGAAGGTTGGTTAGCTCTCTATCTTATCCAGTACAAAACATTCTAGACAAACAAAAATTATACTGAGAGAGAGAGAGAGAGAGAGAGAGAGAGAGAGAGAGAGAGAGAGAGAGAAGGAAAGAAAAAGAAAGGTTAATATTAGAATATCAATAAATAAAGAACTCTAGCACATCAATGAGGAAACTTTGGAATACCAGAAATGAAAATTAAATTAGGTAAACCATAGACAGAATTCTTCTTGTCTTGAATCCACTCTAATAAGGCTTTTGCTCTCATATCAATGCTGAAACAAGGTAACCATTCATGGTTTTAAATGGCACCATAGTCCAATGGGGAAAATAAAAGCCACTTTAGGTATTTCAAACTGAGAGCATTTGATACCGGAAATTAGATGGAAGAACTGAAAACCAATGAAAGGATGGTGAAACGATCCAGACATTTAACCTCAGCCAGGAGTTATGACCACTCCTGGGACTGAGGAGACCCAGGGAAGACAGTATTACCAGAACTCATGAGCTAGGCTGGCTGGAGAAGTTGGTACCACAAAAGGGCTGTGTCTGTAACTCAGACCACAGAGACAGAGGAGGTCATTCTTTCCCTCACCCTTCACTTATTTCAAGCCCTAGAACGCGACTATCTTCTGACTAATTCTGGCTAACTACTAATCAATCTTTAGGAATCTGCTCAAAGTTCACTCTTTCTAGGTCACCTTCCTTAATTCTGTAGCCTAAAGAAGCTCCCTCTAAAAATACCTATGTTAACTCTCTATCACCCAATTTTATTGTAATTCTTATAGAATTGCCTTCTTGTTCTAAGCGCCATAAGAACAGAAACTTAGGAACTTTTATGGATCTTGCTCCCTGCTGTATGCTTAGTGCATAAGGCAACCTGGCACACAGCACAGAAATCTTCTATAATAAAAGCGAAACATGCAAATGTGACCGTTACCACCAGCCAATCAGAGCGGCTGTATGCAAATTAACCCAGCCAAGATGGAGGCCAACAGCCATGGAACTAGAGAAAACCAAAGGGTTCTGTTGCAAATGCCTGTCTATGCTGGCAGTTGGAAGTGGCACCAGGGCACCAGGGCACCAGGAAGTGGGAAAGCAAGGTGGCGGGCCGGGGAGCGGGTAAGAGGTGGCAGGGGGTCGGCGGCCTGCTTGGTGGGCTTCCCAGGCCCTTTGTGGGGCATCGGGGAGCAGGTAAGAGGTGGCAGGGGGTCGGCGGCCTGCTTGGCAGCTGTCCAAGCCCTTGGAGGGGGATCGGGGAGCGGGAAAGAGGCAGCAGGGGGTCAGTGGCCTGCTTGGTGGGCTTCCCAGGCCCTTTGCAGGATACCGGGGAGCGGGAAAGCAAGGCTGCAGGGGCCGGGGTCCTGCTTGGCAGCTCCCCAGACCCCTTGGCGGCACCGGGAAGTGGGAAAGGAAGGCAACAGGGGACGGGTGAGTGGGAAAGAGTCGGCGGCCTGCTTGGCGGCTTCCCAGGTCCCTTCCGGGGATCAGGGAGCAGGAAAAGGCTGGCCTGGCCACGAGGCGAGGTTTTCCCTGCTTTCTGGTGGCTGGAGGAAGATGGGCAGTAGGCAAGTTTGGGAGGCAGGCCGCACCCAGCCCTGGCCACAGCTCAAAAAAGAGAACAACATGCAGGGGAGAGTAAGAGTCTGAGAGATCAACATAGAGGGGGTGCCTGCTCCAAGCCTCCACAGTGTGCCTGGTGGCAGGTCCCCAGCAGGTAGACACACACAGGAGGACTGCTCTGAGCCTCAGATGCAGCTGGGGGCAGGTCCTCAGTGGCCACACACACACACACACACACACACACACAAAAGGCACCTGGCAGACTGGGGCCATCATAGGACATCCACTGAGGGGTCCCAGACTGTGAGAGGGCACAGGCCGGACTGAGGTACTCCCTCTACCCCGAATGCACAAATTTTTGTGCACCGGGCCCCTATTCAATGAATAATGGTTGACTAAATGATTTTTCAATAATAGAGATTTTATACATCCTCAGTTTTCTTTTGAAAACTTCCCCTCAGTCTACATGGGTCAGATTTCTCCTCCTACTATCCTCCATTAAAGAAGTGAGTACATTTTTCAGGCATGACCAATCAATTCCATCCCCCTGACACTAACCTAGGAATGGTCAAATAACCACATTGGTCAAATGGTCTCAAGTTTAGGTATTTTTCTGAATTACTGCTTAAGAGCCATTCTCCTGCTAATGTTGCTTAACTGAACAACATAAGCCTGAAGCTATAGGTAATCATTTTGCTACCAAGAGAACACAATCTGCACCTAATAGGAAATAGAGCTCTGATCCCAAGTGGGAAAGGTAAATGACTGAGTTCTGATGGTAATAGTCTTTGAGACTGTGAATCCATTCATGCCTAAAGGCAATTACATACCTGTATTTCTAGCTACATTCTTGTTTCACTTAAGCCTGTTTGATTTCTGTCATGTAGAATTGAAGTCTTCACTGATTCCTTCATCAAACACCAGTAGTATCTCTGACCCTCTTCTCATGTATCTTGATCTTGGTCTTACTCTGCTACTTGGATCTGTTTCATCTTTTCTATGACTTAGGTACTATGACTCAAGAACTTATTTCTTCAATATTCATTGGCATCATAGACCCTGATGGTGCCCAGAGACCAATATCTGTACAGACTCTAGATGTTACTGACTAGGGAAGAGGTTTGCCAACTTGCTGGGTAATGGCAGCACCTGAAGAGCTAGCTAAAATGCTATTTTGTTTTCCCCACTTCAAGAGATTCCCATGTAGTACTTCCAAAGGTAGGGTTTGATGATCTGAATTTTTTAAAATAAAAATCACAAATGATCTTGATCCAAGCTATCATCAGACTATCTAATCTAATAAAAAAAATATGCAAATTGACCCTCACTCCATTACACCTAAGCCATGCCCACCAGCCAAGCCATGCCTACCAGCCAATCAGAGCAGCTGCATGCAAATTAACCCAGCCAAGATGGCGGCCAGCAGCCACAAAGCTAGAGCAAACAGAAGGCTTCCATTGCACCAGCAATGGAGTTGAAACTGCCTGACTAGGCTGGCCAGATCTCTGCTCAAGGCAACAATGTTTCAATTATAGAAGCCACAGAGCTGAAGCAAACAGGAGGTTTCATTGCCTGACTAGGCCTCTGCTCAAGGCAACAAAGTTTTAATTATAGAAGATAAATAAACCCCAGAAACCTAATTCCAGCCAGCCTCGCTGGGACGTTGCATCAATGGGAGCTGTGGGCAGCCTGAAAACAGCCCTCAGCCCTTCACCCAGGCTGGCCAGGCACCCCAGTAGGGACCTAAACCCTGAAGGGACTGTGGGCAGCCTAAAAATGGCCTTCAACCCCTCACCCAGGCTGGCCACACCCCCATGGGGTGAGGGTCCCCACTGGGGGCTTGGTCAGCTTGCAAACAGCCATCAACCCCTTACCCAGGCTGGACAGGCATGCCAGCAGGTGGACATCCCTTGAGGGGTCACAGACTGCAAGAGGGCACAGGCCGGGCTGAGGGACTCCCCGAGTGTACAAATTTTTGTGTACCAGGCCCCTAGTACTTAATAAAACACCAGAAGGAAAAAAACAACAACTAAAGTACTGATGATTACAAGAGAAACACTAGTGCTATTGGTAGCCTATTTTGGGAGGGAGGCTTATGCTGATCTGGAGAATCAAAACTCCTCCCTGAGACCTGAAGAATGCCTATAAAAAGAGCTAGGCAGGTAGTGAAGGGAGAGCAAATGGGACAGAGGGTCTGCATGTATAAAGCCATCAAGCAGGAAGGATAAGGGCATAGCTGGGTTGTTGATAGGTAGCCAGAATAGCTGGAGAATGGAAATTAGGGGAGAGTAGCTGGCCATCAGGCAAAGTAGGCAGGACCACATCCTGGAGGGCTTTGTAAGCTGTATGTAGGAGTTTGGACTTTGCCCTAAGAGCAAGGAAAGCCAGTGAAGGGCATTAGGCAGAGAATAATTTTTGTTTTAGAAATTGTTCCGAAATTATATGGGGTACTTTCATTTTGATTTCCTCATTCTATTCCAGTGCCCTTATACTGCTTGGAACTGTTTCCTGCCTGACCTTTTAGCTTT
The DNA here is from genome assembly GCA_004026665.1 of Murina feae. Lineage (NCBI taxonomy): Eukaryota > Metazoa > Chordata > Mammalia > Chiroptera > Vespertilionidae > Murina > Murina feae. The sequence continues at coordinate 13,610 of PVJC01015007.1, forward strand.
TCATTACACTTTCAGTTCATTCATCCATTTAAATTTAACCAAATATGCTCTGAGTTCCTTCTCCATATCAGTCATTGTTCTATACATTAGGGAAAGAATAGTAAAAAAGCAGAAACAATCCTTTAATCACTCACAGAACTTATACTTCCCTGGAAGGGGTGGGACTGGATAAGGCAAACAAACACCCTAATCAAGAGGTGATTTAAAAATGGGATAAGTGCTATAAAGAAAATAAAATGACAGTGTAGATAAAGAAGAAATGGGAGTGTTTAGAAGGTGAGTCACCTACTTAAGTATGATGATCAGGGAAGGCCTCTCTGAGAGACTTACATTTTATCTGAAATCTTAAAACTGAAAAGTAAAGATCTGGATGAAGAGCCTTTAAGAAGAAGAAAGAACAGGTGCAGCGTACGGACCAGCAGATGAAGGAGGATGAAGGGCTATGGGATGAAAGCATCTTAGATTAACAAGGCTTCATTAGGGCGATAATTGAATTATGCATTTGAAAAATATCAAGGCTGTGATAATGGAATATCCATAATAATAACAGTGTAATATGCTAATTAGACTGGACATCCTTCCAGATGACCTTCCAGACACAGCCAGGGATGCAAGGGAAGTCCAAGTTCTGGGTGCCTACCAGTGGCCAGAAGGAGGCCCGGGTCCCAGGTACTGGAAGGAAGTCAGTGCCGGCAGCCAGGGAAGGCCTATTCTTGCACAAATTTCGTGCATCGGGCCTCTAGTGTCATAATAAAAAGAAATTCTAAGAAAATATTTAAAAGGAAATAAAATTGTAGCATGATAGTGGTCTCTGCAGTGAATTTACATGGTAGTAATAATTGATATCACTGCTGATTTAAATGAAAATGTCAGCACCAGGAGAAGGATGTGTGCAGAAACAGATCCTGAGGGCAGGGTTCATGTGGAAGTGATTCACTGAAAAATGCTGCTATAGAAAAACCCCCAAGGGAGGGAAGGAAGCAAGGCTGGGAAGGATGTGAGTTCAGGCCAAGTACCCATGGAGTATGGCTTACATCTGATCAAGGAAAAGAAGCAGGGCTTACATATTCCATACCTACAGCCACTTGGGGGAACATTAAGTTCCAGGCACTTCTGGACTCTCTGGGTAGCAGGGAGGTTAGGCAGCTCTAGTGGCCAGAGTCCAGTGGAGGGTGGGCAGTGTGAATGGCAGAACATAAAGCACACAGAAGCCTCTGGGGAGTGGCATTAGAATGGGGGTGGGAGGCAAATAAATGTGACCTTATTTTGTCACCATAACAACATTGTATTTGTTTTGTACCTAGTAATAGCCAGAATATTAGGGCTGACTCCTATAAGTAACTATTTAGTCTGAAAAGAACCAAACCACTTTCCCCAACAAGTGTGCTTAGCTGTCTCATGTGGAACTGCACTTAGAACTTGTCATATGTTCTTGAGAGTATTATCACCACTTTCAGAAACAGTCTAAAGTCATTCAAATTTGCGTTTTCTAAATATTACATGCAATCAAACTTAGTTAAAACAATTAAAGTTGACTTTTCATATATGAGCACTGAGTTGCCCTTGATAAATTCTTAGGACAATAGAGTGGAAAATGCCTGGGGTAGAGCAAGGGCTAAGAGGAGGGAGACTAAAAGGGGAAGGAAGGAATTGGAGAACATTGGTTATATTGTCAACAATAAAAATAATAATAAAAGTGATGAGGACAGAGGTCTACATTGTGCCCTCCTAAAATAAAAACTGAAACTTATAAAAATTGTTTTGTCCAATGACAGTATTACTGGTATAAATGCATTTCATTTTTAAAAGACTGCACTCACTTAGTATGTTTATTATTTTTTTTAAAATGTGCCCTTCACTCATAGCCATGCCTTAATGGTATCCCTTAATCTAAGATGGAGATAGAATGTAGGTGATTAGTTCCACAGTCTGGAACATTCTCCCACATTGACCTAATCTAGCATTGAAAGGTTAAAGTAGGTGGTGTGCAAGCAGGCTGAATTGCCATCTCAAATGGTGATTAAAGAAAAAAATGAATTTATTTAAGGCAAAGGAGATAGGAGGTGGAAATATCCAAAGGGAAGGGCTATACCTCTCTGAGCCAAAGAGTATTGGGTCTGTGACAGTAGCAAAAATATATTCAGGGCAGTGAAACAAGGAAGGGCATAGAGGAAGCAATAGGAGAGCCTAAGATGGGCTGCTTTGGCTTACTAAGAAGTCAGAGAAAAGGGGGCCTTGGCGGCGGGTTCAGGGGGTTAGCCTGGGACAAGCACCACTGCTCATTGCTCTCCTGGTTGCACGTCTCACGGTGTCCCTTAGAGGTTGGGGAAATGGCACAGGCATGTGCCTTGGAGGGAGAGTGTGCACTGGGTCCTTTGTCCTGAGCATATTTCTTTCTTTCTTGTAGATGGAAATCTTAGGGTATTTATCAGCTTTCCAGGTCTGCTCTTTCAGGGTCAAGGTCTCCATTGATTGGTTGTAGGGGTCATTAGTCAATGTATCTGGTCCATAAGTAGCCATGGTGTCACTTCTTTGGTTTTGCTGCATTTCTTGGCCTGCAGCTAAAATACAACTGAGGCCCAGATATTATCTTTAGAGAGGAAAAGGTCAGGAGGGTCTGAACTGCCTGACCAGCAATATGAAAAGATCAGGGGTCCAACCACATGACCAGCAATATGCCAGGAGGATAGGTCACCTTGAGAGCAAGGTTCTTGTTTTCCCAGTTTTGTCTCTTTCAAGGCATCCGGGGTTTTCTGCCCTGGTGAGTTTCTGCACCTGGCCCACTGTCTTCGCTCTGCTCATATCTGTCTAACAACATGATCAATGATTTTAAAAAGAAGAAAAGCAGTCACCAATCATTCTGAATTTATTTTATTAATGTTTTACGCTACCTACTTTTTAAAAATGTGGGGAGAGGAGAGGGATTCTAAGGACTTTTCTCCTTCTTACTTGACCTTTGTAATTATAGCCTCAATAAAAGGTGGGAAAGTGGGAAAGCAACATGTTTTACCTCAAACAGCCTCAGCATGCCATGTGAAGCTTGTAAACGACATGGGGGAATCTTTTAGCTCAGGAAATAATTGACTTTGGGCAATGAGAAAATGGTAAAATAATAAATGTACATATCAAATTAAATCACAAACTTGGAATAAAACCCCATACCCAATTGGCCAATCTTCTGAATTGCCCCAATCTGCTTTGCAGTTTTAGGAATAATTGATTATGGCTTCAAGGTAAAGTTTGGCTAAAGCCAAGTTAAATATGTTCCAGTACTAACCTGGGTCTATTCAAGGTTAAAAAAATGGACTTGTAAAAACTACTTTCAGGGCCTCAAAACCTCCACTTAATTCCAAACACAATATTTATTCAGCTTACCCTTACTAAAGATATAATTCTTAAACATAATTATTAGTAACTAGAGGCCCGGTGCACAAAAATTTGTGCACTCAGGGGGGTCCCTCAGCCCAGCCTCTGTCCTCTCACAGTCTGGGACCCCTTGGGGGATGTCCACCTGCTGGTGTGCCTGGTCAGCCTGGGTGAGGGGTTGAGGGCCATTTTCAGGCTGCCCACAGTCCCTTCAGGGTTCAGGTCCCTACTGGGGTGCCTGGTTAGCCTGGGTGAGGGGCTGAGGGCAATTTTCAGGCTGCCCACAGCTCCCATTGACACAACAATGTCCCAGCGAGGTTGGCTGAAAGCAGCTTTCTGGGGTTTATTTACCTTCTATAATTGAAACTTTGTTGCCTTGAGTGGAGGCCTAGCCAGTCTAGGCAGGCAGTGTCAACTCCATTGCTGGTGCAACAGAAGCCTCCTTGTTTGCTCTTGTTTGCTGGTGCAACAGAAGCCTCCTTGTTTGCTCTAGCTCCATGGCCGCTGGCTGCCATCTTGGCTGGGTTAATTTGCATACAGTTGCTCTGATTGGCTGGTGGGCATGGCTTGGCTGGTGGGCATGGCTTAGGTGTCTCAGAGTGATGGTTAATTTGTATATTACTCTGTTATTTGATTAGATACTTTGTGAGAGCAAAAAGGTATCCAGTGCTATTAATAAATTAAATACATTCACATAAATATTAATGTTTTTATTTCATCTTTATTTCACAATTCTTTATATAAATTTATATATTTGAATGTATATTTCAAAAACTATCATCAATCAGACAGTCAAACCTCAGAGGGAAGGTAGGGGAGGGTGGGGGTAAGAGGGAGAGATCAACCAAAGGACTTACATGCAAGCATATAGGCCTAATCAATGGACACAGACAACAGGTGGGTGAGGGCATGAGTAGGGAGATGGGGGGGTGGGTAATATGGGTATAAGGACACATATGTAATAACTAAATCAATAAAGAAATTAAAAAATAATAAAACAATAAAAACTAAAAAAAAAACAAAACACTATATATATTACTTATGAATTATGCTGAAGAGCCAGGTCACTGTTTTGGATTATCTCAGCCATCATGGGGATAAGCCTGCTCATCTTCTCCACTCAGGAGCTACTCCAGCCCTATGCAAACCTCAAAAGGGCCTCCAGCCTCAGCAGTCCTCCCTCCAGCAAGGTAAATTTTATACGCCATGATGACAATCTACTCCCACAGGGTCCTGTTCAGGTTATATCAGAACTTCTCTCTCTCCTCAAACTTTCCAGAATCTAACCCCCAACAATATACACTTATTCTCAGATGATGACTTTTTTTAACTCCACATAAAAGAAGGTCATCAAAGAAAACTAGCTCCTATTTTCTCAACTAAAAGTATAAACCCACCTGTACACTTCCCTCTCTTCTTCACCATCTCTGTCACTACATCAGGAGAAGTGGCCTGTCTGGCTGAGGGCAGTTTCTTCCACCTGAGATCTGGAAAGCATCACCTCTGTTCTCTGAAACACTTGGCTTCCTCATTTATTCCTTCTCCGCACTTTATGCTACCAGTTTCTCCATCTCTGTTGGGCTATTTCCATTGAACGTAAGGATACTTTAATATATCTCTCACTAAATATACAAAACAAAACCAAAAATTCTTCAACCCTCACAGTTCCTACCAGTGGCAGCTCAATTTCTTTGACCACTTCACAGCAAAACTTCAACAGCTGTCTTTATTGCCTTTCTTCAGTTCTGCACCTCTCATACTTGTCCTTCACTCTCCTTCCCTCTGACTTCTGGTAGCCAGTGACCTCATGTTCCCAAATCCAATAGACACTTCTCTGTTCTTATCCTATTTGCTTCTTCAGCAGTACACAACCCAGCTTGCTGCTAGTATGCCTGTTTCTTGAAACATTTTTTTCTGTTTTCTGCTTCTGCAGTGGATGTCTTTTGAATTTCTGTCACTAAGATCCACTCTCCTACCTGGTAACAATATCCTAATTTTGTACCCCTCTTCTTCTCTTGATCCTACCATTTCAGACAAGATTACCCCCTACTCCAGCTCTGAACAAACAAACGCTGATAGCACATAGTCTTTACAAGGTACAAGGCATTGTTCTAAACACTAGAAATATTAAGAATATTAGTTTCATCTAATAATAGTTTCACGAGGTAAGAACTATTTTAGATACATTTTGGTGATAACAAAATTGAACTACAGAATAGTTGACTAGTCCAGGTTTACACAGCTAATAAATAACGGAGCTCAGTTAAAAACCATACCCTTAATCACTGTGCTACTCTTTCTCACACTCACAGCCACAATCACTGATTCAGGGATGGATGTTAGGAAAGAGAAACTCCCTCACCATTGGAATTTGTAATCAGAAGAACATATTGTGATCATGAAGAAAGAGCCTGCTTATGAATAAAGTGGGGAGAAAAAAAGAAAACAGCAAAAAAAAAACAAAAAACAAAAAAAACCCAAAAACAAATGACATCATTTGAGCACTTAGATCTAGCCATGCCTGAAGCTAGATAATCTTAATTTTTTTAATTGCATAGTTCAATAAATTCTTTCTTTTTCTTAAGCCAACTAAGATTATTTTCAGTCATCACTTGCCTCCAAAATGTGTTTTTCAATTCAGTGTCCATGCAGGAGTTTTTTTCCTACTTCTCAGAGCCTTCTTTCTCAGTCTGTTGCTGACTCTTCCTTCTCCAACTAACTATTAAAAACTTATGTCCCTTGAGTATTAGTGCAGAAGCCTCTTCTCATTTCTATCTCTACCCTCTTCCTAGGTAAACGAATCTAGTCCCATAATCCTAAAAGTCAACTACATGTTGGTGACTCCCAAATTTATATGTCAAATTAAGTTCTTTCTTGAGTTCTAGATTCATCTACCAAATGTCTACTTAACACCTCCAGCTGAATGTTTAATTCATATTACAAAGAAACCTATTTTTCTCCAAACTCTTTCTATCCCTGTCTTCACTATCCCAGGATATGGCACCGCCATCTGCCTGGTTGCCCAAACTAAAGTCTAAGTCATCCCTATAACTTCCATTTCCTTCACCCTCTTATTAAATCATGTCCCTTGGGTTCCATTTCTAGATATATTTTTTCCCAAATAACAAACCCATTCATTTCCTTCCCTCCTCATTACCATCATCCTTGTTCACTTTCACCCTTTTTATTTCACCCAGCCTATTGAAGCCAGAGTGATTTTTATGTCATTTCCTTGCTTAAAACTTTTAATTGGTCCCCTTTGCTCTTGGAATAACTGCTAAAGCCTGTTTCTCTGTTCTTTAAGGTCCAAGCTGATTCAGATCCTCCCACCTATTTCATCACATAGAACTTTCCCCTAAGTCTCAGTACTTAGTCACACTAGCATATCTTTTAGTCTCAAACACATCAATCCTTTTTCACCTCTCGACATTTCCCCTTACATTTCCTCTGCCAGCTCTTCATGTGGTAGCATTATTGACTCAAATATTGACTCAAATGTCATCATCTGGAAGCTGTGACAGACTATCAGTCCTGCCCACATCCCCTCACCCCTACCATGCAGGTCTGACTTCCACCTGCTTGCACTTGCATTTCTGTAGCTGAGAAATTTCTTCTAGACACATGTGCAGTTAGCAGAAAATGCCATGGAATACCCTCTTTAATGCCCTCCACCCCCAGCAACTCATAACAAATAACTGACAGTTGTTTTATAAATACCCCAGCTCCCTCTCTCCTCAGGTGAGATAACTCAGAGGCCTGGGTTCAACGCTATTTCCAGGAGTTCCCCAGGAAGATTCAGCTGCAATGGCCCAGGTGATAACATGGTTGATAAAGCACCCTTGACTGGCTCTTTCCCCTACTTGTCTCACTTACTGTCTGTCCATGATTCCTCAGATTACCTTTCAAATAAACTACTTGCACTTAAATTCTTATCTCCGAATCTGCTGCTAGAGTAACCCAAACTAACAAGAGGCCTTTTATTACCACTGCCTCTACAGAGGCAGCCCTCAGGTTACTCAAATCCTTTACCTACCTTATTTCCTTTATAAAACTTACCACAACCTTTAAAAGTCTTATTTTTTTATTATTTGCTCTTGGGTTTTCTTTTTTCTGAGACTTTATCTTCTCAATTATTGGGTTCCCTTTACCTGGCATGTAATAGATACCCAATAAATATTTGTTAAATTAATAAAGAAAATAGTAAATCAGAATTATTTCTTCTTCACTGTCATGCCAGGTTGTGTAGTATCTATATTTTTATTAAAAGACAGGGTAGATTGTTTCACTGAGGATTTTTATGCTACTTCTAGCCATACAAGGTGATCAGAACACTAACATATTCTAAAATGTTCTGATATTATTAAGGGAACAAATGACAGAGAGGGACTGCAATCCAGGTTTTATAAATCCAAGTCCAATGGAATTTCTACTGCACTTCACTGTTACTGACTTGTAGGGTATAGGTCCAAGTTTTCTCTTCGGTTATTGAGATGGATCTGCATCAAAACTTTCAAAGCTCTTGCCTGCTTGCTTGACTTTCCTTGTGTTAAAAATTATGCAATTGTCAATTGGTTGCCCAAGGTCAAGGGTGCAGCTGTGGCCCAAAATAAAAGATTCATTATGTAAGACTAACTGGCCTGGATGACAACTGAACCCTTGGTCATGGCCTTGGTAAGATATCCTCCAAACAGGCTGCAACTAGAATCTGTAATCCCAACCTTTCTAATTTCTCCTTCCATTTTGCTTAAACACACTTTGTGTATCTAGCCTGAAAAGCCCATCACAGAATATTTTGTCCCTCTTGTAGCTGTGAACTTGATTTCCTTTCACAGTCAAATTGATATAACAAGGGTTTCCAGTACTCACAATCCAACACAACCTGTCTATTTGCCTCATCTCTACTGAAATGGCTCTCCCCAAAATCATCCATTAACATCCATATTAAGTATCTTCCAATAAATTATCTGGCTACCTTGTTTTCCTAACATTTTTCTTTTTCTATTATGCTGCCACTGTGGATACGTAGTGGGTGCTCAGTAAGTTCCTGTGGTCTGGTTATAATAATGCTTTTGCCTCTGAAACTACTGCGCTGTCTCTTTCCTGTGTCCCCGTCCTGATGGAAACATTTTTCCAAGGTTGTGTCCTTGTTCAGAACCTTTTAAGCTCAAGGTATGACCAAGGAATCACCCATAGGCAGTTTGGCTATAGCATTTGCTATATGAACAGACATTACAGAGGAGATATGATGAAATGGCTGATAAGTTAATGGAGAGCCTGAAATACTAGGCCATCAAATGTGCTCTTTTTCATATATATATATTCCTTACCCAAGGATACGTTTTCCATTGATTTTTTTAAAAAATATTTATTATTGAAAGGATTACATATGTTTCCTTTTTTTCCCATTGACCTCTTCTAGCCTGCCCCCACCTGTCACCCCAGGACTTCACCATGCTATTGTCTGTGTGCATGGGTCATGCATGTATGCATACAAGTTCTTTGGTCAAAAAAAGCCTCTGATGGTCCTCTGTGTACATGACATTCTACAAAATGCTACAGGGGTCTCAATACATAATAAACCTATGTTTCACATCCCATGCATACACACACCATCTCACAAGCATCTATCTAGTTGGAAAATCTTTATTATGTAACTTTTTAACTTTTTAAAAAATTATCAATGTAGAAAAGAATGTGAAAGAAAATCTAAATTATATAGGTGGGGAAAATGATTCTCTATATTCTATTTTAAGCAGATGATTTATAATTATATGAATTTCCTTTGAATCATTAGCATGCTATGTGACAGGTAGCCAAGACTATTTGTAAATCACTAGGTTTTTTGCAGCTCTGAATAAAATGGTTATCTCAGTCAGTTAAGATCTTTTTTCTAGTAAATATCTAGGGAAGATGAAAAACACTAAGTTCAATGTTAGACAGATTCAGTTTCTGTCATGAATCTGCCACATTCTACATATATCACATTAGACAAGCTATTTAATTTCACAAAGGCTCACTATACATATGAAAAGAGGCATCTATAGGAATTGGGATTACAGGTCATTTTTTTACAGCATTATTGATATATATATTTCACATAACATAATATTCACTCACTAAAAGTGTACAGTTGAGTAATTTTTACTATATTAGAAATTATTCAATCATAACCACAATTTAATTTTAGAACATTTTTGACAGTCCAAGCAGAAACCTCATACATGTTAGCACTCATTCCCTACTCCTGCTTCCCAACTCAGTTCCAATCCTAGGAAACCGTGAATCTACTGTCTGCCTCTTTTGGACATTTCACAGTCATGGAATGACTGTGATCTTTTATGACTGGATTCTTTCACTTAGCAAATGCTTTCAAGGTTCACCAAAGTGGTGATATATTCTTTTTTTACTGCTAAAAATCTTCATTGTATGACTACACCAATTTTGTTTATTGATTCATCAGTACATGGGCATTTAAGTATTTCTCCGTTTTGGCTATTAATAAATCTGCTATGAGCATTCTTGTTTTTATGGACATATATATTTTTATTTCTCTTGAATATGTACCTAGGAGTAGAATTGGTGAATCACATAAAAACTCTATGTTTAGCCTTTCAAAGAACTGTCAAAATGTTTCCCAAAAAAGCTTCATCATTTTCCATTCTCACCAGTCATATATAAAGGTTCCAATTTCTCCACAATTCTGCCAACACATTTTTAAAAATTATTATTGATTTTAAAGGGAGAAGAAGGGAAACAGAGAAGGGGGGATATTGATGTGAGGGAGAAGCATTGATCAGTTGCCTCCTGCACAGGGATTGAACCTGCAATTCAGTTATTTGCCCTGATGAACAATCAAACCCACAACCCTTCGATGCATGAGACGATATACCAACTAATTGAGCTACCAAGCCAGGACTCACAATTGAGTCTTGTGTATAGACCCTGTATTCTGATACATTTCTAAACTTGTTAATTAATTCAAATATTTTTAGTGAAGTTTTTATGAATGCCTATATGGATGGACCTAGAGAGCATTGTGCTAAGCAAAATAAGCCAGACAGCAAACTACAAATATCATGGTCTCAATTATATGTGGAATCTAATGAACAAAATAAACTGACAAACAAAATAGGTCCAGAAGCGTGGATGCATGGAACACACTGACAGGCCTCAGAGGGAAGAGGAGGGTGTAGGAAAGGGATTAACCAAATAAAATATATACAAATACACATAGTTCATGGACACAGACAATAGTGTGGTGAAGGCTTGGGAAGGAGTGGGGACTGGTGGAGAAGGGTAAAGGAGGGGAATGGGGAACATATATAATACTGTAAATAATAAATAAATCTATATAATAAAAGCCTAATTGACCATTAAGGCAAAATAACCAGAATGACTGTTCGCTATGATGTGCACTGACCACCAGGGGCAGACACTCAATCAAGAGCTGCCCTCTAGTGGTCAGTGTGCTCCAATAGGGGAAGCACCGCTCAGTCAGAAGCTGGGCTCATGGCTGCCAAGTGCAGCAGCTGTAGAGAGAGTCTCTCCTGCCTCCACGGCAGCACCAAGGAGCAGCAAGCTAAGCAATAAGGAGCAGCGAGCAAGTGGGCGATAAGGAGTGAGGTGTCCTGGACTGCGAGAGGGCACAGGCTGGGCTGAGGGACATGCTCCCCAGTGCATGGATTTTGTGCACCAGGCCTCTAGTAGATAGATAGATAGATAGATAGATAGATAGATAGATAGATAGATAGATAAAACAAATTTTAAAAATCACTTGCATCCTAGCAGCTTTGGCTCAGTGAATAGAGCACTGGCCTTCAGACTGAAGGGTCCCGTTTTCAATTCCAGTCAAGGGCATGTAACCAGGTTGCAGGCTGGATCCTCAGCCAGCTCTGATTGGGATAATTGCAGGAAGAATCCAATCCATGTGTTTCTCTCACATCAATGTTTTTGTCTCTCTCTGTCTCTCCCTCTCTCTTCCACTCTCTCTAAAAATCAATGGAAAAATATCCTCAGGTGAGACTTAACAACAACAACAACAAACCATTTGCAAATAGAGATTATTGTACTTGTTCTTTTCAAAATTGGGTGCCTTTTATTTCTTTTTCTTGTCTAGTTGCCCTGGCTAGAACTTTCAGTGCAAGACTGAACAGAAGTGCCAAGAGTATCTTTGTCTTGTCTTTGATCTTTTGTAGATGCCTCTTACCAGGTTTCCTTCTCTTCCTAGTTTGTTGATTGTTTTTATCATTAAAGAGTTTTAGATTTTATCAAATGCTTTTTATGTATCAGTTAAGATGATATGTTTTTGTCCTTTATTGTATTAACTTAGTTTATTAAATTAATTAATTTTCACATGTTAAATCATTGCTGCATTTCTAGGATAAATCCCACTTGTTAATGGTATATAGTCCTTTTTATATGTTGCTGAATTTCACTTGCTAGTATTTTTGTTTCAATTTTTTTCTGTAGCATTCATACTAGATATTGGTATATAATTTTATCATGATGATTTTGCCTGGCTTTGGTAAAGGGTAATACTGGCCTAATAGAATGAGTTGAAAAGTATTACCTCCTCTTATTACTTTTTAAAAGGTTTGTAAACATTAGTATTAATTTTTCTTTAAATGTTTGGTACAGTTTACAAATGAAGTCTTCTTGGCCTGGTCTCTGTTGGAAGTGTTTTAATTATTAATTCAATTTTGCTTCTTATAAGTCTCTATTCATATTTTTATTTGTTCTTGAGTCAGTTTTAGTAGCTTGTATCATCTTACCAATTTATTCATTTTATCTAAGTAATTTGTCAGCATATACTTATTTACAGTATTCTCCCATTGCCATTTTAATTTTTGAAGGGTCAGTTGTGATGTCCTCTCTTTCATTTCTAACTAAATAATTTCAGTCTTTTCTCTTTTTTCTCATTCAATCTAAAGTTTTAGCAATTTTTTTTTACCTTTACAAAGAACCAACTTTTGACTTCATTGGTTTTTCTCAATGGTTTTTCTATTCTCTACTTTATTTATTTATACTCTATTATTTCTTTCTGCTTCCTGGAACTGTTTCTTTTTCCAGTTTCTTACAATGAATGGTTCAGTTATTGCTTTGAAATGTTTCTGTTTTGTTAGTATATTTGTTAGCAACTATAAATTTTCCTTTAAACACAGCTATAGCTTCACTCCATGTTTTGGTACGTTGTGTTTTTGTTTGCATTGTATCAAAATATTTTCTAATTTTTATAGCTTTTTTTTTTTACCCATTAGTTATTTGGAAGACTTATTTAGTTTCCACATTTTCAAATTTCCCAAATGTTTTCTGTTATTAATTTTTTGTTTAACTATATTTTGGTTGTAAACCAGATTTTGCATAATTTCAAACCTTTTAAATACAGTAGTCCTCGCTTATCCATTCAGAAATATGTTTCAAGACTCCCTTCCACCCCCCACTGGATGCCTGAAACTACAGACAGTACCAAATCTTCTATATACTATGATTTTTCCCCTATGTATACATACTTTTAACTTAAAAGAAGCACTTTACAGCTTCTCTTTAGCATGTCCACATTACCAGCATCACTTTTTTTTGCATTTTGGGATCATTATTAACTAAAATAAAGTTGATTTGAACACAAGCATTGTGTACCACAATACTAGTAGTCAATCTTATCACTAAGACGACAAGTAAGTGACTATCAGAGAAGTAGCTTATATAACTTAGATAGTTAGATATGCTGAAAAAGGAATGATTCAAGTCCCAGGTATGAGCAGGACAGCGTGAGATTTTACCACATTACTCAGAAGATAACACAACTTAAAACTTATAAATTGTTTATTTCTTGAATTTTTCATTTAATATTTTCTGACTATGGTTGACCATGATAACAAATCGTAGAAAGGAAACCACAGATCAGAGGAGAGTACTGCTTATTTGATGGACCAGAATGGGATCTAGGCTGAAGAATGTTCCATATATTCTTGAGAAGATTGTTTATTCTACCATTTAGGGTGATACTTCCTATAAAACTCTGTTAAGGTCTAGTTACTTAAATCTTCAATTTCCTTCTACCTAGTTTTTCTATCTATTACTGAAAGTTCAGTATTAAAGATTGTAAATATTATTGTCAAATGTTATATGTCATCCTTCAATTATCTAAGATTTTTCCTCCTGTATTTGGAGGACTTTTTTAAAGATGTATATGTTTATAATCATTACATCTTTCTGAAAGATTGTCAAAAATGACTATCTATCATAAAATGTCAATTTTTTGTCTCTAATAACACTTTTTTTCTTAAGGCTTTAAAACAAAATGGTATTAATATAACCACTACAGCTTTTTGGAATATTGTTTACCTAGTATTTCTTATTTATGTCTTTAACTCAAGTATGTTGTTTTTAGATAGGACATCGTTGTATCATGTTTTTTTAAATCTCTTCTGTCAATCTCTGTCTTTTCATTGGTGTATGTAATCCATTCATATTTACAATGATTGCTGAGAAAGCATAATTTATGTCAGCTTTTTGTATGTCATGTATTTTTCTTTATTCTTCATTTCTGTCTTATTTTGTGTTAAATGGATATTTTCTAGTGTTCCACTTTGATTCCTTTGTCAATTCTTTTACCACACACTTTCAAAAACTATTTACTTAGTGGTTGTCCTAGGGATTACCATTTACAACTTCACTTATAATATAGTCAATTTAACATCGACAAAATTTCAATAGTACACAACTACTTAGCTCTTCTATAGCAACTTCCTTTCCTTTGGTATTATTGTCATACAAAGTACAAATCTTTACATATTTATGGACTTTTAATGAATACTTTTATAATTATTGATTTATGCAGTTATCTTTTGAAACAGATGAAAGAAGAAATAGTTACAAACAAAAATATTATTTATACAATCTTTTAAAATAGGTGTCATTTGCTTTTATTGATGCCCTTTATTTCTTCATGTGGATTTGAGTTACTGTCTATTGTATTTTTAAGTTAGCTTGAAACAATTTCTTCTGTATCTCTTGTAGGGCAGGCCTGTAAACAACAAATACTCTATCTTTTTTGTCTGAAAATATATTAATTTTTCTTCAGTTTTAAGCAAGAGCTTATCCAGATTCAGCATTCTTGGCTGACAATCTTTTTCTTTTAACGCTTTTAAGTTGTTATCTCTCTGACTTCCAATCTCCATGGTTTCTTTCTGCTGAGAAGTCAGCTGTCGATCTCATTAAGAATGCCTGGTACAGCATGTGCTGGGGGGTAGAGGATGCTGGGGAAAGCCAATGGGGGAAAAAAAGAGACATATGTACACTATTTGTAATACTTTAAACAATGACATAAAATTAAAAAAAGAATGCCTAGTACATGATATGTCACTTTTTGCTGCTTTCATTATTTTCTCTTTGGATTTTTTTTCATCAATTTGACTATGATACACTTATGCATAGATCTCTTTGAGTTTCCTGAGCTTTTTGACTGTGTTGATTAATATTTTCCATTAGGTCTGATAAATGTTTGGTCATTATTTCATCATATATTCTTTTCTGTCACTTATCTTTCTCTCATCCTTTCAGGATTCCCATTACGTATATATTAGAGGCCCAATGCATGAAGATTTGTGCAAGAATAGATATTCCTTCCCCTGGCTGCTAGCACCAACTTCCCTCCAGCACCTGGGACCCAGGCCTTCACTCTGGCTGCTGCCTCCTCCCTTTGGTCAGGGCTGGAGCTACCTTCCACCCACTCCAGCCAGCTCTGTGGCTGCCACCCAGAGGCCAGCCCTCGGTGGCCAGCTGGGGCTTGCAGGAGGCTTGGCTTTCTTCATTGCTGGGGCAACAAAGGAAGCCGAGCATCCCGACAAAAAGAAGCCAAGCATCCTGCCAGCTCTGGCTGGCTCCATGGCTTCAGCTGATGCCGCCATCTTTGTGGTATGAGTGCCACCATATTTTGTCACGAAGTGATGGTTAATTTGCATATTACCCTTTTATTAGTATGGTTTTAGAGTTTTACATAAATCTCTAAGACTCTGTTAATTGGTTCTTTTTTTGTAAGGTCCTCAGATTAGGTAACATATACTGACCTTTTTGAGTTTCATGGCTTTCTTCTTCTGCCAGCTTAAGTCTGCTATTGTTTTTATGGTAATATTTTTTCTGTTATTAT
Source organism: Murina feae (assembly GCA_004026665.1). Taxonomy (NCBI): domain Eukaryota; kingdom Metazoa; phylum Chordata; class Mammalia; order Chiroptera; family Vespertilionidae; genus Murina; species Murina feae. The sequence continues at coordinate 29,124 of PVJC01015007.1, forward strand.
ATTTTTTAACTTTATGTTTCTATTAGTTCTTTCTCATAATGGCTAACTCATTAATATTCTATAATTTAAGAGACATTATTGTCAGATTTTCCTTTAATTCTTAAGACATAGTTTCCTTAAGTTCTGTGAGTATATTAAAAACTAGAGCCCTGGTGCATGAAATTCATGCACGGGTAGGGGCCCTAGGCCTGGCTGGTGATCAGGGACAATCTGTGGGGCAACTGGTGGGATGATCGGGAGGCCCCCACTGGCACCCACCTTGGCTGGCCTGGGGCCTGTGGGCTGGGATCTGCATTAAGTATCTTCCTCCTGGTGGTCAGTGCACATCATAGTGACTGGTCATTCCATTGTTCGGTTGATTTGCATATTAGGCTTTTATTATATAGGATGGCTGGCTTAAAGTCTTTGTCTGGTAAGTCCAACATTTAATGTCTTCTTGGAATTACTAGACAAAACTTAATTTTTTGTTGAAAACTGGACTTTCAAAATAAAATATTATAACTATTATGGTATCAAATTTTCTCTGGCCACCCACCCACGTTTTTTGTTGTTACTGCTGTTTTTCTTGTTACTGATTATTTGTTTAATAACTTTCCTTGATTCTGTATTCCCTGAGTGTGAGGCTTCTGAGTTCCCTGATAGTTTTATTTTAACTCTTATTTTTATTTTTAAGTCTGACTTTGTAGGAGTCTCAACTGGTACCATATAATTTAGTGGTCAACAAATAGTAAAAAGATTTCCTTAAATGCTTTGCCTTTAAAATATCCATGCTTTGCCAAAGGGATCTCCATGAAAATGCAAGCCTTCAAACTACAGGCAGTTTACAAGACAGTTCTAGCTTCCACTGCTTACTTGTTCAGGGCCTCGAGGTCAGGCACAGGTGAGTGAATAGTGGTTTCTGCTTTCCCAGGTCTTATCTACATTTGCACATGTGCAACCTTTCAGAAATATGTCTGAGCCCTTTGGAGTTTACTATGATTATCCAGTTCTCCAGGATTTCCCTTTTAATTCCTCAGCCAGGTTCTTGCTTTCCCAATTGAAATCGCAACCTTAGACAGCTGACATTTTGCCAGCAGTTTGCTATTGTTTTAGTAATGTCCTAGGGCAGGCTTCCCCCTGTACACACACACACACACACACACACACACACACACACACACACACACACACTGAGCTCAACACTGGTCAAATTAAATAATCAATACATTCTGAGAGGTTTTTTGCATAGTGTTTCATGTTTGGAAAAAATATTGACTATGCTGTAGAAATGATGCTTTAAATAAATCTCAAAAAATAGTTAGATCTTTCTATTAACTGCATGCTGCCAACTTTTGGCCACCCCACTGCTGAACTGGGGAGGAAGAGAAGAAGAAAATAGCTCCAACTTAAAATGTCACAGACCCCACTGCCTCACTGAGCTTCAATCATTTCTCCTTGATGGAAAATTTTCAGCTTGTTCTATGGCTTTGATTATTGATGGATTCCTTTTTTTAATTTATTGAGGTAATTCTGGTTAACAAAATTACACAGGTTTCAGGTACACAGTTTTGCAACACATCAGCTGTACACTGTATTGTATGTTTACCAACCCAAGTCAAGTCTCCTTCTATCACCATTTATCCCCCTATACCCTTGTCCACCACAGTCACTACACTCTAGTCAGTGCCCTTGAGTTCTTTATCTTTCTTTTTTCTTTCTTGTTTTTTTTTTTACTCAATCTTTCCACTTCACTCCCACCCAGCACCTCTTAACAGCTGTTAGCTGCTCTCTATCCATGCTTGTATCTTCTTCAGTTTATTTCTTCAGTGTCTTATAATTTTCTGAGTACAGGTGTTCTATATCCTTGATTAAATTTCTTCCTAGGGATTTTATTCTTTTTGAAGCACTTGTGAATGGGATTGTTTTCTTAGTTTCCCTTTTTGATAGTTCATTTTGGTGTACAAAAATACAACTGATTCTGGCTATTTATTTTGTACCCTGATGTTTTACTGAATTCATTTATCAGTTCTAAGAGTTTTTTGGTGGAATCTATAGGGTTCTTTAGATACAGTACCATGTTATCTACAAATAATGAAATTTTATTTCTTCCTTTCCAAATCGGATGCCTTTATTTTTTCTTCTCGTCCGATCTCTGTCATGAGGATTTTCAGCACTATATTGAACAAGAATGGTGAAAATAAATATTCCTGTCTTGTTCTCAATCTTAAGAGAAATACTTTTAGTTTTTGCTCATTGGTTTGTCATATATGGCCTTTATTATGTTGAAGTATGTTTCTCTTATTCCCACTTTGCTAGTGTTTGTCATATATGGCCTTTATTATGTTGAGGTATATTTCTTCTATTCCCACTTTGCTGAGAGGTTTTATCATAAACTAGAGGCTCAGTGCATGAAATTTGTGCATGGGGGGCATGTCTGTCAGCCCAGCCGGCACCCTCTCCAATCTGGGACCCACTGGGATCAGGCCTAAACAGGCAGTCGGATATCCTTCTCACAATCCAGAACGGCTGGCTCCCAACCACTTGTCTGCCTGACTCCTAATCACCCCTAATCCCTCCCCTGCCAGCTCCATTGTCTCTAACTGCCCTCCCCTGCTGGCCCAGCCACCCCTAACTTCCCTCTCTTGTTAGCCTGGTCACCCCCAAATGACCTCCCCTACAGGCCTGGTCACCTCCAACTGTCCTCCCTTGCAGCCCTGGTCCTGCCCAACTGCTCTCCCCTGCAGGCCTGGTTGCCCCCAACTGCCCTCCTCTGCTGGCCTGGCCCCTCCCAACTGCCCCCCCTGCTGGCCATCTTGTGGTGGCCATCTTGAGACAGCCATCTTTGACCACATGGGGGCAGCCATCTTGTGTGTTGAAGTGATGGTCAATTTGCATATTACCTCTTTATTATATAGGACTAGAGGCCTGATACACAAAAATGTGTGCACTTTGGAGGTCCCTCAGCCCGGTCTGTGCCCTCTCACAGTCTGGGATCCCCCAGGGGATGTGCAACTGCTAGCTGAGGCCCGTTCCCCAGGGGATCAGGCCTAAACTGGCAGTCAGACATCTCTCTGGCAGCCTGGGAGCCCTTGGGTGATGTCCACTTGCCAGCGGGGAACAGGCCCAAGCTGCAGTCGGACATCCTTAGCACTGCTGAGGAGACAGGAGAGGCTCCCACCACCACCACTGTGCTGGCAGCCATCAGCCTGGCTTGTGGCTGAGCAGAGCTCCCCCTATGGGAGCGCACTGACCACCAGGGGCAACTCCTGCATTGAGTGTCTGCCCCCTCATAGTCAGTGTGTGTCATAGTGACCAGTCATTCCCAGTTGTTCTGCTGTTAGGGTCAATTTGCATATTACCCTTTTATTATATAGGATAGAGACCTAGTGCACAGGTGGGACAGCCTGATTTTCCCTGAAGGGTGTCCCGGATCAGAGTGGGTTTCCTGCTTGGGTGCCTGGCCAGCCTGGGTGAGGGGATGAGAGCTGTTTTCAGACTTGCCCCACCCCCTTCAGGGTGGGGGTCCCCACTGGAGTGCCTGGCCAGCCTGAGTGAGGACTGATGGCTGTTTGCAGCCTGGCCACAGTCCCCAGGGACCCAAACCCCCAGCGAGGCTGGCTGGAAGCAGTTATCTGGGATTTATTTATCTTCTATAATTAAAACTTTGTTGCCTTGAGCGGAGGTCACAGCTGGCCAGGGCAGGCAGGAAGCTTGGCTTCCTCCATCGCCTGGGCAAACAAGCCTCCTGCTTGCTCCAGCTTGTGGCTGTCTGCCACCATCTTGGTTGGGTTAATTTGCATATAATCACTCTGTTTGGCTGGTGGGCATGGTTTGGGGTGTAGCGAGTGACACCAATTTGCATGTTTCTATTTCATTAGTGTAGATTATTATATAGGATGGGTGCTGGATTTTATCAGATACTTTTTCTGTATCTATTGATGAGATCATGTTGTTTTTATCTTCATTTTGTTTATGAAGTGTATCACATTTATTGATTTGTGGACATTGTACCAACTTGATTATTGCCAGATATCTACATTGATTTTGGTTTACTTATTTTAGTTGTTTTACCCATATTTTTGTTGCTATAGTGGTAAAGTGAGCTCACTGGGGTCTTTATTCTGCTATTCTAAAAGTTTACTCTTTTTTTCTTCTTCAAATATTTGAAATATCTGTCTGATTATATTGGTTGACTAACTAAAACAGATAGTCCTCTGGACTGTTTCTTTAATTCAAAGTGTCTGATACTTGTCACCATACCTTATAAAGGGCCCTGGAGAAGAAGGTATAGAAATATCCAGATATTTTTGCCAAATATGTATGTAAATATGTATCTATGTGTGTAGATAAATAAATAGGTAGGTATGCTTTTCTTTGTCCTAAAAATGATTTAAAACAAGGACAATCTGTTTTACCATGAGGGCTTCTGGTAATAAAATTGGCTGGAACTAATAGCAAACTTGGATCAAAATATTAAATGATTTTTTTAAAGACAGACAACTTATGAAGATAATCATAAAGTAACTTTCTTTCTGTCTCATTTGTCCACTTTCCCTTTAAAAGTATCTGATAAAAATCTAGGAATTTTTTTCTGCCATTGGATGAAAATTCCGTTAACTTCTCTAGATACTTTATGCCAATAAAAATGCTTATTACCAGTTTGAGTCACAAACACTCTTTCAATTCAGTAATTAAAGTTACCTAGCCTAATTACCTACATTGATAAAAAGTAAGACTATCCACCCTGGCTGATTTTGCTCAATGATTAGAGGTTTGGTGAGAGGACTTGGGGGTCCAGGTTGGATTCCCAGTCAAGGGCATGTAGCTGGGTCACAGGCCCCATCCTGTGTCTCTTTCACATTGATGTTTTCTCTCTGTCTCTTTCTCTCCCCTCCCTCCCTCCCTTCCACCCTCTCTAGAATAAAATCAATGGGAAAAAATATCCTCAGTTAAAGATTATAAAAAAAGAAAGACTATCCCCCACCCTTCCCCAACTATGTCTTACCTATCATAGGGCATCAGCCTTTAGTAAAGGGGTTGCCGATCATTTTTCTCATTCTTGCTCAGTTTTACCTCTCACATATCAGCTGCTAATTCTGGTCCCCTTCTCGGAGGTTTGGGAAAGGAAGAGAAAAGAAGCAAAGTAAACAACAAAAATCTGTTACTTGACTAGCACCATCATAAGCTGCTTTTGGCCAGCAGATACTGAAATCAGTCTTTTTCTTATGAGGCTTCCACTTTTGTTTGGGCTTTTGTGACACCCTTGCTCAGTGCTTATACTTAATCACCATCTCTTCTTAGGATCATTTGCTAAAGACCCCAGCTTTGAAAGAAAATCTCCTAAAAGGCCACTTGCTCTCCCATAACTGCACCATCTTAAGTGCCCTCATTTGCATAAATATACAAGCCAGCTACTTTGGATAATTATCTTATATTACTACCTTCCATAATATTTAGCTGTTCAGGTATTATTCCTTAACCCTAGAATCAGATCATAAGTTTTTACACTCAAAAATGATGGAACATGCTGTCCATAACCTTGAATCTTCTCAACTATTATCAACATCTGAGTAAATATAAAATGTTAGTTGCTATAATAATAACTGATCATACCTAATTTTACTAAGCACTTGCTTGATATTGCCCAAGCATACATTTATTTGTTTCATATATATTGATAATTTTACACATATTATCATATGTACTAACCTTGTGGAGAAGGTCAACCAAACTGTGGAATAGATAACATCTCTATGTTCTATGAAGATAAGTCCCAGAGAGATTGGCAACTTATTCCAGGACAGATCACTAGTGGGTGGTAGAACCCTGATTTGAGCTCAAAGAGTCCAGTTTCAAAATCCACACACCTACACTCTTTGATCTGAAACGAATTTTTCATGTGGTCTTGAAAAAATCACCTCATCTTTTTCATCTTCAATTTCATATCTATAAAAGGAGGGGGGATTAGGATCACCAAGGCCCATACCCCTGCTCTATCAGTCTGTGCTTCAATGAAGAGGCCTCCACTAGCATCCTCTCTACAAAGCTCTGCCCATTCAAACTGTCACATGCTAACTGGCTGGGATGATGATAATAACACTGTCTCCTCTCCACAGTCATCATTTCATCTTTACAGCAGTTCTAGCCAATAACTGAATATCTAGAAATAGGATCGCAAACACAGGTGCAAAACTAACAGAAAACAGACAAAAACCCTGCATTCTGACTCAAAACTTCAACATTTTAGTGTTTCCTTGACCTTGAGATAATTGAATTCAGCACATGAACTTAGCTAGCCTCACAAATATAACAGCAGGATCAGAATGAATAAATTTTTTAAAAAATTGTAGGACACTATTATCTGCTAACTCTTAAAAAGAAAATTCTTCCCTATCACTTTCTGAGGGCAAATTTTCTTCATAGTTATATGCACTCTGTCCTTCCCCCATTCTTCATCCTGTCCTCTCCTCCTTGGTTTTCCACATTTCTCCTTTCTTAATAAGTAAGCTCATTAAAGCATGTGTCCTATTGTGTAATCTAAACTTGACAGGATAA
>PVJC01015008.1:0-35642 GCA_004026665.1 Murina feae
AAAAAAAAAGAAAAGAAAAAAAGCCCTAACCGATTTGGCTCAGTGGATAGAGCATCGGCCTGCGGACTCAAGGGTCCCGGGTTCGATTACGGTCAAGGGCATGTACCTTGGTTGCGGGCACATCCCCAGTGAGGGATTTGCAGGAGGCAGCTGATGGGTGTTTCTCTCTCATCAATGTTTCTGACTCTCTGTCCCTCTCCCTTCCTCTCTGTGGAAAATCAATAAAATATATTTTTTTTAAAAAAGAAAAAAAGAAATTTCTCCCTTGTCCATCTTAACCAGTTGTCTTCCTTTTTCCCCTTTTATTCTCCTGCTGGCTCCTATTTTGATAGTAAAATCAAATGACTGATTTAAATAATTTCCTTCATTTCTTAAGCCAACTTGATCCCTAAAAACGTGTTATGGACATAGACCTTGTGATTGTCTTTTTTTCTTTGGTTTAGTAGTCATTTCTCTTCTTGAACAACAACAACAAAATGATGTCCCATTCCTATTCAGCAATCTCCCATTCAAGTTTATGGTATCTTGGGTTCTGCTTCGAGGGATTCCCAACCTAAGACAGGTACCAGCAAATTTCCAATTTTCAGAATAGCCTTTCCTGAAAGGAGAAGAAAATATACCAACACCACAATCTGGAGCAGGGGTGCTCAAACTACAGCCCGCGGGCCACATGCGGCCCACCGAGGACATTTATCTGGCCCGCCAGGTGTTTTTGCCGCCTTGTTTTTTTACTTCAAAATAAGATATGTTCAGTGTGCACAGGAATTTGTTCATAGTTTGTTTGGTTTTTTTTTAAACTATAGTCCGGCCCTCCAACGGTCTGAGGGACAGTGAACTGCCCACTCCCCCTGTTTAAAAAGTTTGAGGACCCCTGATGGAGTCTTAAACCATTCTTCACGCTGTTAGATTTCCTGCAGTGCCACTACAGATGCCTCTGTCTTCCTGCATGTTATTGCTGTATATCAATTCGAAGCTTCAGTGAGGCCCATGATCTGGTAGCGCTAACAGAAACCTTGGAGGCAGAAATTGATTAATTTCTCACTCCATCAAAGCTTAAGTCACTAGGGATCTCATAACATGGCTAAGCGATTCGGAGATAAGGATCCGTTCTGTGAACAAATGTAGCAAGAAAATACTTATTTGCCTGATGCACAAGAAAAGGCATCTCTTTTGTCCCCAAATTCTGCCTGTGTAGACCTGAACTGCCGAAGAATATGGAAAACTCCAGATTACTCCAGGAAGTGTGAATTTGGAGAGAATTCAGTGCAAACCTTCACATCGCAATGTTTTAAAAGAGGCCCGGTTTCTGTGATAAATAAATGTCCCACCAGGAGTTGGTAGTTGGCCCTGGCCACATGGCTCAGTTCGTTGGAGCATCGTCCTATACACCAAAAGTTTGTGGGTTCAGTTCCCAATCAGGGCACATACCTAGGTTGTGCGTTCAGTTTCTGGCAGGGGTGAATATGGAAGGCAATGGATCAATGTTTCTCTCCCTCTCCTTCCCTCTCTCTAAAATCAACAAAAACATATGCTCAAGTGAGGATTTTTAAAAAGAGAGTCATTAATTATAGGAAAAATAAAACCTTGGTTAGCAGTATGTGACAAATAGCCCATTTCTTCCAGTGCGCATGACAAGGGACATTTAATATAAATTAGACATAGATGTGAATAGTGCAAATATTAATGCTCAAAACGTCAGAAACTGCCTGACAGAAAACAGAAAAATAAGGAAGCCAGACAGTACAGGAAAGGGTACGAATAAAATTAAACAAGATACAAAGTAATACCTGTATTTTAGCTCATCAAAATAAGAACTAGAAAAAGCAGTTTGTGGACTTGACCAGGGCTGGACACCCTGGAAGAAAAATTAGAAAAGAAAAATATTCAAGTGCAGGAACCCGAAAGAAGAGTGGAACAACCCTTAGAAATGTGGGTATGGACTGAGGGGATACCACCAAATAGGCTGATTACATCAATACTCACGAAACAGATAATTAAATGCTAAATTCAGTCCTTTGTAGCCATGAGGCTGAGGTCTCTGTGTCCTTGGAACTGTCGGCCGGGAGCTTCTGTCTGTTCTTGAAGGCTGCGTGTCACATTTCCCCGTCCACCTTTCACCAGCAATGGCATGTTGAATCTTCATTGTACTTCAAGTCCTCTAATTTCCTTGCTGCTTCTCTCCTGCCTTCAGCCAAAGAAAGTTCTCTGCTTTCCAGGGCTCATATGATTTGAACAGCCCCATCCGGATAAACCAGGACAACCTCCTTATTTAAATCGCTGGCCTTCGTTACATCTACAAAGTCCTTTTACCATATCACGTAACATAGTCACAGGTGCCAGAGATTAGGTGTGGACACCTTTGGGGCTCAATCTGCTGACTGCAGCTCTCCTAAATCTCTGATATTTCCATACAATTGTCACAGAAAGTTTCTAATGCAATTGTTTTTCACATGCAAAGAGCTGTGGATCAAGCATAGGCACTGAAATAAAATATTTGTCAAATTAGTTAATGCATGAATTGCACTTTATCTGGACTCTTTTTATGGGCCTTGATATTTAGTGTCTTACAGCTGTTTTGTATACAAATCGTGGTTCCTTTTATGAGGGACTGTGAGCATTGTGGGTAGGAATGTACCAAACCCACACTCTCCACCAGTTTCTTAGCACCATGTTTGACACACTGCAGAGCCTATTAAAGGATCCATATTTGTCATAAGTTAGAGACATGGACTATCTACCACTCATCATGAAATGTACTCTCTAATGCCCTGTCCCTTGTTCTTATTGAAAGTTCAATTCACAAGATATTAATAGAGGTTTCCAGGAAACAAATGTGGTCCATGTATATCCTTCTAGTGTCTGGAGCCTAGACTCCAGACCAAGCATGTCAAACTCACGGCCACAGACCACATGCCTCGTTCAAATGCATGTGACCTGTCCGTCGCGAGTTTGACCTGCTTGGTCCAGACCCTCTAAATGATGTCATTGAATTAAGTCATAAAGCTGTATGCCTAGTCTACAAGCTTTGTACTCCTTAGAAAACTTATTTTTCTGAATTACATTTGGCATTAGCTCATTGACCTATATTTTAAAACATAATAGAAAACAGTGCTATGACATTCACTTCGTGCGAATGAGATAATATGAAGAACAGAGTTCTCTACTAGTACATCATAAGGTATCTTTTCAATGAAAACCAGGAAACATTCTCTCAGAACTATGAATAACTATTCATTTCTTCAGCAACTATAACTTAAGTGTCTGATTAAATTTCCCACTTTGCCTTGGCTACTGGAAACTCCTAGCAAGCGATATAAGACGATGTGTATTTTGGGCTTAAATATTAAGCTTACCATTAAAAGGCAAAGTAGAAAAAGAAAAACAACTCCACTGGGTGCAAACTCCAGAGGGCAGATGCTATGTTTGTTTTATTCATGCCAAATAATGTACAATACAGGATGCAATAATAAAGAGAGGGATGCTAGAGGGAGGAAGGGAAAAAGACTACAGTCTACAGAGTGTCTGTAAAATCAATCAATCAGTTAATTGAGAAACTTAATGTGATTTTCCTTTTTTTAAAAAAATATATTGTATTGATTTTTTACAGAGAGGAAGGGAGAGGGATAGAGAGTTAGAAACATCGATAGGAGAGAAACATCAATCAGCTGCCTCCTGCATACCCAACACTGGGGATATGCCCGCAACCAAGGTACATGCCCTTGACTGGAATTGAACCCAGGACCCCTGAGTCCACAGGCCAACGCTCTATCCATTGAGCCAAACCAGTCAGGGCTAATGTGATTTTTCCCTAAAGTTGATTTCTACTGTATGCTATTAATTCTGTTAAAAGACATTGAAACAGCCCAGCTGGTGTGGCTCAGTGCTTGAGTGTCCACCTATGAACCAAGAGGTCATGGGTTCAATTCCCAGTCGGGGCACCGGCCCAGGTTACTTATGGACTCAATCCCCAGTAAGGGGCATGCAAGAGGCAGCCAGTCAGTGACTCTCTCTCTCATCATTAATATTTCTATCCCTTTCTCCCTCTCTCTTCCTTTCTCTGAAATCAATACAAACATTTTTTTAAAAAAAGAAAAGAAACTGGGACACCCATTAGCAGAGCAAGGTAGAAATTTTCATACTGATGTGGAAAAAGACAACACTGTGAATATAAATATGTACTATGTAATCTCAATTTTGTTTTTTGGGGGAAAAAAGTCTGTGTGAATATTTGCATATTTTTCCCTAAAGACATAGTCATAGGTGCAGAGAGAAAAACGAAGTGTGCTGAGTACTGTTCCACATTCCACACTTGGGACATCTTCTCACAAGAGTGACTACGAGAAGGAACTGTTACCATCTGCAACAGCATGGATGGAACTGGAGAGCATTATACTAAGCAAAACAAGCCAGTCAGAGAAAGACAGATATCACATGATCTCACTCATATGTGAGATACAGTGATCAATGTAATTTGATGAGGGCGAGTAGAGAGCAACCAAAGGACTTGTATGCATGCATATTAGCATACCAATGGACACGGACACTTGGGCGGTGGGGGCTTGCCCAGGGTGGGAAAGGCGGGGGGGGGGGGTCCAATTGGGGGAAAAGGAGACATATGTAAAACTTTAGATAAATAAATAAATAAATAAATAAATAAATAAATAAATAAATAAAGTCATATGGTACAATGAAATCCGGCATAAAATTGATTTTTTTCTGTGTTGCTAATGGCAGTTTATGTTGGTAAACATATGGGTTGTCAGTTTAGCATTGCTTATCTGAAGCCATAAAGATGTTCATAACCTTTGATCAATTATTCCACACATGGCCTATTATCTTAAGGTAATTGCTCCCATGAAGAACAAAGGTCCAGGCCCAAAGACATTCATCATTATAACAATCCAAACCAAGTGGGAGTAAAATATTGAAATATCTTCTTTTTTCTTTACTTTTCTATCAGTTGGATGATATTTGAAGCAGATCCTAGAGTTAATCACTTTAAAGTATTAAAAATAAATAACAGTCTTATTTGGGTTATTAAAATGTTCAATAAAATCTAAATCACAACTTCAGTCTCATTTAACTTAAAACTCTTGATCTTATCTGAACTGAGAACCCTGTAATGAAGATGAGAAGCAGCAGAGGGCTTGGGGATAAGGAGACAGCTTTTTCTTTATTTTGTTTTACTTTCTTCCCTACTTCCCCGCTCAGCATTGGGGCAGGAGAAGAGAGGAGAGGTAACGCGGGTGAAAAGTCTTACTTGACCGATGTGAATGTGGGGTCAGAGCCCTCTGTGTGTTGCAGATAGCTGAATACTAGTAGCCCTTTCTCCTTAGTCCCTTTTGTGGAGGAAATGCCTCACTTGAGGGCCTCCCTCCATCGTTCCAGTTAAGCACACACTCTTAGTTTTAGGTAGACCTCTGGGCAGGATCTTTTGAATTCAATGCAAGGCCAGTTACCTTCCGAGGACCACCATGTCCCACCTACAGCTGAAAGCACTCTTCACGCTCTGACTTCAAATGAACATATAACCAGCTTCTCACCTTTATCTATCTCTGGATGTGAACCAGACACCAGCCTCTGTGTTCTCCAACACAAGACACGCCTGCAGGGGTTCTGTGGACCCCCTCACATCACTTGAGTTGGGGGATAGGAGGATGAGGCAAAATCAAAACACTCTTTCAGCTCTCCCCAAAGAGAATCTCACTAGTGATATCCCCTCATTCCTCTGGCTTCCAATACGTATAGAATAGGGGTGGGTCACAGGCCAGGTAGAGAGAGTTAGTTTTGTGGATCTCCCTTTACTAAGGACCATGTCAGTGATCATGCACTTCTCTATAGATACACGGACACGTAACAACACTCTTTTACCCTAGCTGCAGCTCTGAAAAAGGCATTCTGTGATACCACTTTATTCGCTTACTACTGTTCAAACCAGTAACATTTATTTCCGTAAACTTCAAACCACTTTCACCATTTTCTCAATACTATAATTCTTTGCAGAAAAACCTAGTTCTTCGCAGAAAAACCTAAGCCTTCCAAGTTTTAAATGTGTGTAGTTGCTCATGTAAAATGTCTCTGATGGCTTATGTTACGGTAGACTGGTTAGTCAAATCAAAATACAAATCTCCTACTACTTAGAGAGTATAATAGAATGGAAAGAATTCATTTATAAGATTCTAATTTATAAACCAACTTCACTACTTTTAAAATACTACCCTATGAATTATAATTCTATCAAGCTTTGACTTGAACAAATGTACAGTCATTTAGACAACAGCTGTTACACTAAAAAAAAAAAATTCAAAATGTCTTTAGAAGAGTGACAGGAATATTATTAACATGATGGCCCTGGTTCAGCCCTTCAGAGGGAGGCTCTCCACAGGCTGGCTCAGCCCTAGGAGATGCACACTTTGGCTATAACTCTTGAACAAAAATCACAAAGAAACCTCCTTGGTGGGCAGATGTTTCTCAGCACTAATAGAGAATGAAGGGCCAGGAAAATCCCCTGTGGGAAGTAATATCAAGAATTCATACAGGTTTCCTGGAGAAGATGACAAATGAGGTTCTCTTGTAACATACCCTGTGGGTCCATTCCCAGCATGCAACCTTCAACTGGATGAGGTGGACAAGAATAAAAAGCCTACACCAACTTCACTTTCAAGTAGTGGAGACAGATCAGAAGGACCTAAACTACCAAAAGCATCTTCAGGATGAGTCCCACCAGATCCCATTTTTTAAGATATGGACCAATTTCTCCTTCTAAAGAAAGCCCATTAAAACTTACGAATCTTGCTAGTGTAGAAGGATAGCCTGCAGCAGCAATGAAAACTGTCTTGTGCATGGTAAGGAAGAGCTGGCTGGACCAGGATGTACATGGCCTGGTGGACACCAGGTCATCCTGGGCACTCGGCCCCAGCGAGATGACATCTGGTGATGCAGGGAAACAATGAACCCTGAATCTCTGAACCATCCTAGCTGGACATACCCGCTGCCTTGATGATGCACTGATCCAGAAGATTCCCTGGTTCTCATGGCCCTTGGCTACATGCTGCACTTAGATCATTGGGGCTCTGAGGATCCTTTTCTAAAATCTCAAAGTTTATGTCATCCGCAGTTAATTTTGGCCTTCCACATGAATTTACTATCATCAAGAGCAATAAGCTGGCTTCTCGGAGGACAAGTAAATTCTTCCATTTCTTCTGCTAGAGCTTTGGCTTGATTTTTGGTTTGTTTGGTTTTGTATGTGTGTTTTGTTTTGGTAGCTAGCTCTTCATGGCCTGGCTCACATTTTTTATCTGCTTTGAAATTCGTCTAAATTATTTTTCTTCCTCTGTAGGAAAATTTCCTGAGAGATTTCTTATTCTTGATGCAGTTCGGTCTTTAAATATAGGCTGAAGCTTTGGAACCTCGCTTAATCTTTGCATTTTCTGATTCCAACAATGCATTTTTGTTTGCTTGTTTGTTTATTTGGAGAATTGTTAATGATGGTTTTTTTTCTTCTCCAGCTACTTAAATATATATTTGGTAACTTTCTTCTTCAAGAGTTTATAAGAAAATATTCAGTTTGATGGCATCAATCAGTTTCCTCAAGGTTCATATGGACTGGTCATCTTGGAGGTGTACAATTTTATTAAACGTTGACCTTTGATCTATATCATTCTTGAACAACAAAATGGAAAGTACACATAAAACACTTCTGCTTCATTTGAGGTGTGATGATTATCTAACATGAAAGCTTGTGTACAATTTGTTAAGTTACAAGCAGAACTAGCCACTTTTTTCCATTGAACACTATAGTCACTTGAAATAAAAATTAATAAACTATACAAACTTAGGTATTTAGTCGACAATTTTTTGAAAATAAAAAAGTAAGCTTGTCATTTCAAGGAAAAAAACTGGAAGTATATATTTTGCCAATTCAAGGTGTCAAGTGAATATTGGAATTTGGGGAAAATTGTATCTATCACCATGAGCTTGACAGCTTCCCAATATTTAAAACCTTTTCTGATTAAATCAATGGTTTTACTAACAGACATGATATTTTTATATTTAATAATGAAATATGTCAACATTTGGAAGGCACAAATAAGTCAGTAAACCAAAAATTTTCAAGTGACCTAAGATGATATTACAAAATCATGCATAGGTAAAAGATCTATATAAAGTGCAAGATAGACCAATGAATTTAAATGTAACAGAGTATGACAATTTCACTGATATGATGTCATATTCCTTTAATAAACAATTGTCAAGTTTTAGTATAGTAACAAAGAATACCCACATGTATCTAAAAAGGCTGTTAACATATTTCTCCCTTTTCCAACTTCATATTTGTACAAAACAGATTTTCTGCATATATCTGAATTATAGCATTATATTGCAACATATTGAATGCAGCAGATATAAGAATCCAGCTATCTTCTATTAAGTTAGATCTTTAAAAAAATTTACAAATCTATAAAATAATGTGAGTCTTCTCACTGATTTGTAGGGGGGGTTGGGAAATTTGACAATTTTTCATTAATATTTGTTATTTTTAATAAGAGTATAATAAATAAATAATTGTATTATAACAAATACAATAATGAATAAATGCTATTCTGAACATTTCTCCATTTTAATTTCTGATGCAGGAAATATCAATAGATATAACCTACATAAATAACAGCCATTTGGGGTTCTCAATACTTTTTTTATGACTCTAAAAGGGTCCTGTCACCAAAACTGAGAACTGTTGCTTTAGAATTTTCAACCATTTTTTTTCTTTTAATTGCGTTTTTCACTCTGTACTTCATTGTCTTATGAAAGCAGTTTTGAGCTTTCCTGAAGATGGGCACATTCATCCACACCTTTCTTTGATGTTGTCATTG
This sequence comes from Murina feae, assembly GCA_004026665.1. Taxonomy (NCBI): domain Eukaryota; kingdom Metazoa; phylum Chordata; class Mammalia; order Chiroptera; family Vespertilionidae; genus Murina; species Murina feae. The sequence goes on from PVJC01015008.1 coordinate 8,874, forward strand.
GCTGTTTCTCATTCTTCTAGTACAACATGGGGCTGAATGGCTTCTGATCCATCTGTTAGTCACTAAGCATCCTTGTGATGCTCATCCTGGACATTTAGATTTCTCTTTCCTCCATTATTTTACTGACAATCTACCTTAACCTCAAGAAGGAACCTTTAAAGCTTTTTTATTATTTGTCTCCAGGCCCAGCATTTCTGATCCTTTGGTCTCAAGACTGACCTCTTTCAAAAAGGACTCCATTGCTTCATAATCTCTCTTATTATACCCGAACTCAAAAATTTTACTTTTTAAAATCTGGGAAAGAGTAAGTTATGCCAAGCTCTTTCTCCCAACATGTAAAAGTTGACTTTACCTACAAGAAAGTCTATGTCACCACTTCCCAAGTAGCAGGTGCATCACCAAGAGTTAGACCAGGACTCACACCTCCAAGCGGGGCCCTCAGCCCACACAGTATCTCCAGGAGCCATGACCAGGCCCTCTGTGGCACCAGTGGTTACTAGAACAGCCTCAGATTGTCAGGGCTCTACTGGCCTTAAGAGGCTACAGGGGGACTACAGAATGTTCCACTCAGAACATAAGCCAACATGCGCGGTGAGGCCTGTCGAACTGACCTTCAGCAGGGCCAGGGCCACCAAGTTTTCTCAGGTATGCAGTGCTGAGGGTTTTGGCCTGGGCCGTGCAACTAGATCCAAATTTGAAATATGGCAACTTTGAAAGACATTCTCAGGTGACTGAAGTGAATCAAAACCATCCTGAAAATTAGCAAGCCCATGAAAATGGCAGCAGCATCAAAATATGCCCGAGCTGAAAGGAAGCTGCAATCAGCTTGAATGCGTGAAACAGGATCTTTGCCTTTGTATGAACAGGCTTGTGATAAGGTGCCTGCAAACAAGAAGAAAAATGGGTGCCTGCCAATTTTACACACCTCCTTATCGGTGTGTCTCAGATAGAGTGCTTTGCAGTGCTACGCATTTCTTGGTTGCTAAACGGATGAAAAGTGAGCCCAGAAGGTATGGCTCAGTGATTAACCAAGAGGTCACTGGTTCAGTTCCTGATCAGGGCACTTGCCCTGGTTGAGAGCTCTATCCCCAGTAGGGGGTATGTGGGAGGCAACCAATAGATGTTTCTCTCATTGATGTTTCTATCTTTCCATCTTTCTCCCTTCCTTTCTCTCTCTAAAAAAAAAACAAAAACAAAAAAACAATAAAATAAAAGAAAAAAGAAAAGTGAGGTGGCTATGCTCACAGCAGCTGGGAAAGTTAAGATGGTTTGAATCGGTGATAAAATTAGGGCTATACTTCGTAAGACGCATTCTGACCAGTTTCTGGTCACCTTCAAAGAAGTGGCACGAAAACCTCCTACTTTTGAAGATGTGTCAGTCATGGCCCAGAAAATACTAAATTCTGGATATGGACTTGATGAAAGACCTATTGTCTTTAATCGATTCAGGACTGTCATCTCCTACAAGATAAAAGAAAGCCCATCTTTTCTCTTAATACCATTGCAAGTGCTGAGTGCGTGAGTACCTATGACGCCATTGATCCTGACATGCTGGAGAATTACCAGGAATACATTGGGTCAATATCACCTACTATTCTCTGAGGGAATACACCACTAGTGAGCAAAATGCCAGCATGATGGCCATGGACAATGTAAGCCATGGACAATGCTTCTAAGGTGATTGACAAATTGATTTTGACCTTCAACCACATAGGCCAAGCTGTCAGCACAAAGGAGTTGATTGAAATCATCTCTAGTGCTGCAGCTCTGGATTAAAGAAAATCAAGTTTCATCCTCAGACAAGAGGTAAAGAAGGAAAACTCAGCCAGCTGATTTTGTTTGTACCTTGCTGCTGTGCTGGTCAGAAGAAATTATTGGCCCACTGAAGACAGCAAGGTATTTATAAATTATCTTACAATAAACAATTTACACTAAGAATAAAAAAAATATAAGCCAGTGCCTGGCAACAAGAACAGACCAGCAGTGGGAGGGAGATAAGGAAGGAAAGGGAAGAATGTGACAGAACAGAGTTTTCTCACATTTTCTACATCATGGCACACCAATGAATCTGGTCACTGGGGGAAATGGTAGCCTCTTCATGGCTGAGGGGACAGACCCCTCCTGGCAGCTGGGAGGACTGAGTGTCCACATCTTCCCACACGTTACCCCTCCTGGAATTGCTGAGCAACAGGAAGCTCTGCTGTAAAGGGCTCTTCTGCTCATATCATGAACCAATACTCCTACACCCTTCTCGTACATAGTCCTGGAGGCATGACCCTGCCTGCAGAAGTGACAGAGATTTTGATCAGTGTGAGAATGTCCAGATGTGTATGTGTGAGCTGGGAATAAAAAAGGCCTTACAAGAACTTCCTTTAGCTATCAACAGTAAAAGAATGTTCAACTACCTTATTAATAATTCAGAAAACTTGCAGTCTAATTGCATTTAGCCTTCTCCTAATCTTTGTGCTCTTGTCATCATATAAGTTACTTCTACATGTTACCCCACAATACATTTTATTGCTGTTTTAAAGAGCAAATAATCTTTTAAAGAACATATATATGTGTAGATATGTATATTATATACATTATTTTTGGTGACAAATCTGCCATTATTCTGTAAGTAATGTATCTTTTCCTTCAGGCTAATTTTACAAAATCCTTTTATTGCTGCTGTTCAGAAGTTCACTATGTTTGCCTATGATTTACTTTGAATTTATCCCGCTTGAGGTTCATTGAGATTCTTAGAGCTGTGGGTTGTTATATTTTATCAATTTGGGGAAATTCAAGGTTATTAACTCTTCAAATATTTCTTCCATTCCATTATCACTCGTCCTCTTTCTAAGACTTCTACAATACGTGTATATTAGATCACTTAATATTCTCCCGAAGGGCTCAGCTGTTATTTTTGGTTTCCCATTCTTATTTTCCCTTTGTTTTTCAGCTTGTATAACCTCTATTAACCTGTCTCCGTATTCACTGATCCTTGCCTGCCTTTAAGTCTAGCAATTCAACTATTAAAATCAATTTTGATAGATATTTTCAGTTCTAGCATTTCCATTTGATTCCTTTTAACATTTTCCTTTTATTTTTTGGCTAAGATTCTAGACTTGTTTATGCTTTTCCACTAGATTCTTTAACAGATTTATCATAGCTATTTATAAGTTCCTGACTGCTAATTCCAACCTCTGTGTCATAGGTGGGTCAATTCCTTGGACTGTTTTTCTTCTGGCTTACAGGTCATATTTTTCTACTTTGTCCCGTGGTTTATTTTTATTACTGTATGCAAAGGAACAGTAGAGACTGAAGCCACTAATATTTACCCTTGAAAAGAGCATGCCCATCCCTCCGTCAGGCTGCCAGGGTGTGGTGGTGGGAGAGGGGCACAGGAGTGAATCAATTTAATTTATGCTTGAGCCGAGTTGGAGCCTTATTGGCAGCTCATTTAGTGAGATTTTGCACAAATGTTTTGAGGGAAGAACAGGGCTTTGCCTTCAGCATGTCTTTCAATGTGAACATCCGGGACACTCCAGAGATCTCTCTATGCTTTTCAGCTGCCACTTTGGGGAGGTTACTGAAGAGTTCTATTTGCTCTGACACCAATCTTTTTATGTCGTTTTTAAAAACTGGAAATTATTTAAATGCCCACCAAGAAGAATGGCTATGTAAGTTATGAGAAAACCAATGCTGTACTGTACGTGTATGCACTGATTTATAAAGTCATTCTGAGGAAGAGGTGAATGCTTAACATAAGATATTACATTTTTTAAAAACACAGAACCTTAAGGTATAACTAATACAAATTATGTAAAAAGAAAAAACTAAATTTACATATGCACAAGTACTAGAAAGAAGCCCCTAAAAAATGAAACGTTTGAGCCATGGATATGGCAAGACTGTGAGCAGCTTTGTCTTAATTTTTTTGTTGTGCTTCCCGTTAATAATGCCAATCAGATTGAGTATGTAGCAAAGAGTAAAATTTAGACAGATGTGAAATAACAATTCCTTAGTCTATGGAAGATGGTCCAGAGCAGAAAGGGGCAGGCCAGCAGCCTCTTCTTCTCTAAAGCCCAAACAAAAAGAAACTTGTTTAAAATACAGGACTGGTGAGGAGTGGGGAAGAAAGAGCCTTTGGACTGTCGAGGTTGTAAAATGAAGACTGAAATGAGAGAGCTAGAAAAAGAAGTAGAGGTAGACACACCCACATGGGGTGCGGTCCAGTTCTACTCACAGTTTCTTCATTAATTGACAGTGATGTGGTCTGACATCTCAGAGTAAACCATCCTCGTTGCCATTACTATTATTATAGACTGGAATTCGTTACTAAGAAAAGCTGTGACATTTTTTTCCCTGGAGGCCATTTAAAATCAGATGTAGGCAACCACCTGTCTAAAATAATTCCGGTTCCATCCTGCCTAGAGGCAGGGGATTGAACTAAACGACCCCTGAAGGTCCTTCTAAACCCTAGGACTTTGGATTCCCTGTGCTGATAATACTGAGAAAGCCTCATTACCCACCTTCTTCCTAATCCTTGACTGTGTACTCTATGCTTAAATATTTTTTTCAGATTGGAAAAGGAAACTTCTTGCAAGCAGTCCTTCGCTTCTCCCCCTGACACAAGGCTGAAACTTCAGTATTGCAAGTATCACTGGGGAACATTTCTTAGTGGCAGATGATTATTTTTTCTTATACTGCCAGATGTCATTGTGCCTGGAGAATTCACTTAGTCGGGAAGGGGCAAAAGCTGCCCAGGGCAGAAACAACATGCCAGGGGCACTGGGGATTGCGGGGGTCCGGAAGAGCAGAACTTATGAAAAGTCAGTAGATACAAAGCATTTTTTTAATTAAAAATAAAAAATCTAGCCCTGGCCAGTGTAGTGTAATGGTTAGAGCATCGGCCCACGGAACAAAGGGTTACGGGTTGGATTCTCAGTTGGGGGCACATATCTGGGCTGCAGGTTCAATCCTCAGCACTGAAACACTTGCCGGAGGCAACCAAGGGATATGTCTCTTTCACATCCATGTTTCCCTCTCTCTCCCCCACCCCTTCCTTGCTTCTACTCTCTCTTTAAGAAAAAAAAAAAAGTCTAGTAAGCTGTAGTTGTACGTGCGTGTATTTAAATTGCTTTAGGATACACAAAAATTCACCGAGCCAAAGCTATTATTTGAACACAGCAACCAAAAATGTTAATGATACCCCCCCCCGAAATTCTTCATGAGAGATCACCCCCCTCAGCTGCCAGAAAGGAGAGGGGTGTGTCAGGAAAGGATGGTAGGGAGATATGTATACATCCACTCAGAATGGAAAGCTAGTGACCTAAAATGGAACCAAACGAAATTGTATTTTGCCCCTGAATTTCTGAGCTCTCTAATTTGTCAGGGACCACTTCCGGGGCTTCTCTGTGAGGACTGCTTCTTGCCCCCCTCTGGAATGTGAGCTTCAGCCAGAGAAGAGATGAGGGAAGCAATTATTGAAAGCCCTGCTTCAGACCAGCATTAACAATTCATGGAACTCATTTCTGGTTCCACCTGAGGCATTGGGAAGGACACCTGCGTGCAGCAAGGGCTTGTTCAAAGTGTCTCCTAATCTGCTTTGAAATGCACAGTGGATGGGGGCCAACTCCAGGTCAACACCCTGTTCTCATTTAGTGAGCTTCACCGCTCCCCGCCCCCCCCCACCACCACCACCCAAGAGGAAGTGAAAAAACCAAGACTGACTGCTCTCCCATCCAAGGCCTGGGGCAGCCCCTGAAGGATGTTTTGAAATGCAAACTCCAGAGCTGAGGGTTGGAAACTTTATTTTTTATTCAGGGCCAGTGGCTCACAAAAGGGGGGGTGGGGAGGGGCGGGAATGATCACCAAAAGTAGTTTAGGTCAAGATGCATCAGAGGTTAAACTCACACTATTTAAATGTTCAGAATAGGGGATTTTAAACATTATTCATTAGGTGTAGCTGATTTGGGAGAATATACTTCAGTTTCAGATGAGGGGCAGGTAAGGAGGCCATTTAGTCCACCAGACTTCAGGCATGTGAAGCCTGCATTCTATAGTCTGCCCATTCCTATTCAGTACCATTCTTCTGGCTTCTGCGATGCCAAACTCTCCTGGTTTCCTCCTCCCTCCCATCATCCCACTCCTCAGGGTTATTAGCCAGATCTTCCTCCTCAACTCAAATTCGAATGTTGCCTCCAAAGGCTTGGTCCCAGGCCAGCATTTTTTCTCTCTGATATTCTTTCTACCTCCATACCCTCGTTCCTCACCATCTCTACTCACACGGCACACATTTGATCTCTATCCAGACCTTTCTTCAAAGCCCCAAGCCCATGGTAGACAGAGCCCCTCGGGTTCTCGTAGACACCTCCAACTCAATGTGTCCCTAACGGACCTCCATCCCTTCCTCCAATGTCCTTTCTCAGCGAATGTAGATCCATTTGCTCGATTTCAAAAGTGGGAACACTGGGAATCAGTCTTGAAACCTCCCCTTGGCCTCATCCCACAGCTACTCCATCTCCAAAGTCTAAGTATCTCTCCTTCCCTTTCCTTCCACCATCCAACCTGCCAGCATCTCTATGTCTTATTGACCAGTGTCTCTGCATCCATTCTGCCCCCTACAGTTCATTCTGTACACATCAGCCACGGGGATCTTCCTACAGGACAAACAATACATTCTAATGCTTTAAGAGCAGCAGTTCTCAACCTGAGGGTCGCGACCCCTTTGGGGGTCGAATGACCCTTTCACAGGGGTCACCTAAGACCATCCTGCAAATCAGATATTTACATTACAATTCATAACAGTAGCAACATTACAGTTATGAAGTAGCAATGAAAATAATTTTATGGTTGGGTCACCACATGAGGAACTGTATTTAAAGGGCCAGAAGGTGGAGAACCACTGTTTTAGAGTAAAGATCAACAACCTTATTGTGGCCCATAAAGCTGTGATGTTGTGTCTTTGCACAATTCTACAGCCTCACCTCTACTTACCTTCCCATCTCCCATGCCCCCCTCCCAGTTCCACTCTACAAACCACACAGAGCTTTCACTTCCTCAAACTCTTCTCCACATCAGCACCTTCAAAAGCTCGGGTTTTCCGCCTATACCTGCTTCCGCCATGAATCTGCCTAGGCAGTTTCTTTTCGTCCTTGCAGTCTCATCAGAATTCGCACTTCCTCAGAGAAATTTTCAACACCAAGTCCAAACCTCCCCTTGTCCGGTCTCATAGTCCCCAGAACTTTTTATTTTTGTAGGATTTATCATGCTTTCTGATTACTCTACTACTTAGTTGTTTTCTAACTTTTGCATTGGTGTTTCTCCAATCCCTGTACCATACACCACTGTATCCTGCACATAGCATATACTTGATGAAGATATAAGAATGGGTGAATGAATGAATAATGGAATAGAGATAAAATCACACACAAAAAGATTAAGACTATCTGTAGCTAATTTACTCACAATTTGTGTATTTCTATTTCTGTGAATTCAGTCAGATGCTCTCAGTTACTCAGACTGGAATTAATGATTAATTTAAATCTCAATGGCTTTTTTATATAACTGATGTCAAGCCGGTATGCCTCTGTGCTCAGGGAATCTGTGTTTCATCTGTATGTAAGGATATTATCTTTGAGAAAAAATATAATTTCTGAAACTAAATTCTGTCATCCAAGATATTAACTGTCCTCACCAGGTGTCATTTAAGAATACTATAGTCATGACTTGTACGTCTTTTTTCAAGTTGTTAATAAGTGACCTCTTCATGTTCATACCACAAAATCCTCTTTCTCAGTGTGACAGGCACAACTGGTCCACTTATCCAATAGCCATTTCTCCCATCTTGCTTATTCCTTGATCTCTCTTTACAGAGCCTATGAAAAACCAGAAACCCAATTTGTCAGCTTCCCTTGTGGCTAGTAGTGGCTAGTGAGCCATAAAGTGACATTTACAAAGAGGAAAAAATATGGAGAGATGTTTTTCTTCCATCTTAAAAGAACAAGCAAGGTCAACATAAGATGTGCTCTCTTAACATTGATTAGCACATTGCTTCGACCTTTGAATGTGATGGTGATGCCTGGACCTATAGTAGCCAGATTGTGACTAGGAGGTGACAAGCATGGAGGCAGAGTTGATATGATGCATATTTAAGTTTGAGAAGCACCACATTGTAAAATATACCATTTCATGGATCCACAGTGAGCATTTAGACAATCCTATAATAGGACATGGTACATGAATAGTTCTTGTGCTTGTGTGAGCAATAAACTATTCAGTTAAGGAAATGTTCTGATCATAAAATGGTTTCCAAGTAAAATATATTTCTTAATATCAAGGAGTCTTTAATTATTCTTTTTAAAAGATCCTATTAGATTTGTCTTTAACCTTTTCAAAAGCAGTGAATTTAAAATCGAGAGATTAACTCCTTCTCTTACCATATCATTATCAGAAAGACATGGCCCAGCTCTCTTTCTGATGCAGTCAGCATTATGAACATCCATCCAGTGGGGACATCTCACCTCAAAGGAAGAGGTGCCAATAACTGGTTCACTAGACGGGGGAGATAGGATGTCTTTGGGGATCTTTCCACATAAAACTTCCTTTTCTGGCTCATGGATGGGAACAATTGCTTATTTGTACCATTTTTCCTTTCTCTTATAGTCTTGTTACTTATAAGAGGTCATTGTCATTATAATCATTTACAGTAGTTACTCTCAATTTTTCATTTGCATGAATCACACCTGGAATCTTGCTAAAACACAGGTAGTGATTAAATGGGTGATATTTTGCATTTCTTTTTTTCCCCAATATATTTTTATTGATTTCAGAGAGGAAAGTAGAGGGATAGAGAGATAGAAACATCAATGATGAGAGAGAATCATTGATCAACTGCCTCCTTCATGCCCCACACTAGGGATTGAGCCTGCAACCTGGATCGGGAATTGAACCGTGACCTCCTGGTTCACAGGTTGAAACTCAACCACTGAACTACGCCAGCCAGACAAGATTCAGCATTCCTAACAAGCTCTCAGGCGAGGCTGATTCTACTGGTCTACACATCACTCTTTGAGTAGCAAGGATTTGTAGAATAACAGGATAAAGAATACAGGACCTGTTTCAGAAGGACTCCTACATTTAGCTAATGAAGTCGCCACCCAGGGGAACAGTTCAAACTAATCATTCAGGTTAAAAAAGAAAAGATGCCTATTTACTGGGAGCAGTGGACCAAGTGAGGGGAAAAAGGAAGGGGCACAGGATGTCCATCTCCCCCATTACTGCTCTACCCTTGTGTCCAGGCAGGACACCTTCACAACCTAGCTGTTCTCCCTGGGAATCTTTGTGGTTGATGACAGGCATGTCCTCTTGTGTGCATTCATTTCATAAATATTTACTGAGCAATGATTATATGCCAAGGGGGTCAACTTAAGTCTCAAAGCATCATCTGAACAAGCAGAAGGTCACCGTCATGGTCCCACACTTTGGCTAGGTGTTAGCGTCTTATAGTGTTCCCTTCCATCCCATCAGAGCTCTGGCTCACTTCCAGGACATTACCCTGGAGGTAGGATCTTACTTCTCATTGGTTTGTTTAATAGTTTAGAGATGCAGGGGCTCGTTTATATTAGCCTCACATGCTTTATCCCGCAGGAGACAATGTTCTCTAGCTGGGGAGATGTTTTGTCCAGGAGTGCGTCACAGACATCTGCCCCCTCTGTTTCCTTACAGAGCTAGTGTTCAGCATTTCACCTCTCAACTCAAAATCACTCTGTTAACCAGGTATCAGTGACAGGAAAACGACCTTTGATTTACTGTACCCTCTAAGCCCAAACGTTCTCAATCTTGTAAGTGAAAGATTAAATGTGCATCTTACTTTATTACACCTCAAGGCAAAATAAACTTTTGGAAATTCCACATACATAAGCTGACCCTGGCTCTTCTTGCTACAACCCCCGCAAAAGAACATTAAGAAAATGTTAGGAACACTTCTATTCAAGAGAAGTCAAGAGACCACCAAGGCCCTGGGTAAACGGAACATAATTTTCCAAGTCACAAATCAAGGATATGCCTGGAGCCCATGCCTGATGACTCAGTTGGTGTATACCAAAAAGGTAACAGGTTCAATTCCCAGTCAGGGCACATACCCAGGTTGCAGGTTAGATCCCCCATGGGAGCGCATATAGGAGGCAATCGATGAATGTTTCTCTCTCACATCTCTCTCTCTCTTTCTGTCTCTGACTCTCTCTCTGGCTCTCTCTGCCTGTATCTCTATCTAAAAAATCAATAAAAACATATCTTCTGGTGAGGATTTTTTTGAAGAAAATTTAAAACACTTATGGGGACAAAGGAATAGAAAATGTAAGAATAGGCTTGTCTTAAAACGTCTCAAGCATCTATTCATCTTGGCTCTGGGAGCATAAGTGTTCTAGAGGTGACACAGAAAGGGGGAAAAAGACAAAGGGACAGAAAAAAAACAGACATTATATGCTTCATAAGTATATCATTTGAGATAAAGTAGATCAGCTTTCTCAACCTGTTTTTCATTATCACCTCCTCCAGAAGTCTTTTTAGATAGTTTGTTCTTCATCCCCCATGAAATTTTAATGCCACAGACTTATCTGAGTTCTTGCCAGAATTAACCATCAGGGACACTTCCCCTTTCCCACCACCCTGTCCAATGTCCAGTGCATTCATACCCCACTGCATACACGTCATCACAAACACCACATCCCCTCTTCTCTACCACTTCAGCTCCCTAAAGGGAGATCAAAAACCAGCAAAAGGAAGTCAGGAGGCTAAGCTGCTATCTCCTGGAGAAACTTTTTAGATTGCAAAATAGTGCAACTGCCAGTACCTTTGGGGAACACAGGTGAACTAGTCACAAATATTAACATATAAACCAGGATCCTCTTCTAGATAAAACAAAGTAAGTGCTTAATAAATACCTTATTGGTAAGTAAATTCATGGCTGGATAAATGAGTAAACAAAAAGAAGCATGTGTATCCATTTTCCAAAGTCCTCAATAACCCATTTTCACCTTTATTGTTTTTTTCCTTATCTGGAGGACCAGTGGAACTTGCCTTCCTCTCATGTCATGTTCCAGACTTATCTTAACAACAAGCTCTGTTTCCTTGTGGTCCCATCGTTAGCTGGACAACTGGGTTTGGAGTACCTGTGTTTATTACTCCACTTCCTCTTTCCTTCCTCTCTAATTGCAGGCAAGGCCTTATCATTTGGCCCCTTCTCTAGATTGTCCCGTACCCTGTTTGACCTGTAACTATGTAGGTTTCCTGCTAACCCTCCTCAAATTCTTCAGATGTAAGTACCTTGTGACATAAACGCATTGACTATGAAACAATGACATTGATAAACAGAAAACACCTGGATATGGTCATAACATGCTAGAAACATGTGCACACAGAATGGTACAGATTCAGCCAGGAATTGGTATGGGTTTGCTTGTTTCTCATTTGAAAATGCACTAATGGAGCAGGTGTTCGGTGGTAGGCACTATTCACCTTTCCACATAGAGTTACATGATGGGGCACTCCTGATGCAAGTGTCACAGATGCTCTTGAAAACTATAAACTATGAAGAAGAAAAATCAACCAGTGGTTCATAGGTAGGCAGTTCAAGTGTCCAAGCAAAAGCTTGTCACTTTCTAACTGAAATATCTACTTGAAAATAAGAAAATGTTATTGAACCCCTCTAGGGACAGGATCAAGGGCTAGGGTGAGGATGTGGGAATGGGAGCTGGTTTTACAAAGGGATGGAGTGAATGAAAAGTACCTCTCGGGGAAGGAGAGAAAGATGTTCCCTTTGTTCCCAGGAAAGTTTTAGTCAGAAATTCTAGAACCAAGTTTCAGAAAGGGCAACATGGGCTTGCTTTGGACACAAATCAAATATCATGAATGCACCCAATGTCCATCTGGGTTGTCTATATCCTGGACCATGTTATTCCTTGTTATTGCTTCAGATAGATATATCGTAGATTTCTATTCCCACCTCTATTAAACCGATATTCTATTTTTAAAAACATTTTTATTTATTTCAGAGAGGAAGGTAGATAGATAGAAACATCAATGGTGAGAGAATCATCCCACTGCCTATCGAGCCTGCAACCCCCAGTACATGCCCTGACCGGGAATCAAGCTATGGCTCCTGGTTCATAGGCTGACACTCAACCACTCAGCCACAGAGGCTGGGCTAAACTTATATTCTTGACAACATAATGGACAGAAGAAAGTGCAAAAGACATAGAAGGAAAAAGAGCTTACTTTGCCTTTTCAGTGGAGGCAGCATATCCCCTGCTCTGCCCCTATCCATTGAGCATGATGTGAGACAGGCACTAACCTCGGCACTAGGGCTATGACTGTGGACAACACATGGAGGTAACATTCTACTAGAGAAATAGAGGCAACGAGCAAGGAAGTGAACAGATGAATGAAGCAACTTCATGTGGCAACTAATGCTGGAAAGAAAATACAACAGGATAAGGTAATTTTGGTTCTAATTAAATGGGAGTCGGAGGTTACTTTAGATAAAGTGGTCAGGTGAGACTTTTCTAGGGTACTGAGACCTAAATAATGAGAAAGGGAATCATAAGTATACTTACCCGGGGGCCGTAAAAACCTTAGGCCATTCAAGGAACAGAAAGAAGCCTATGTGCGTGGAAAGGGAAGATGGTTATGACAGCAGATGAACTTGGAACAGTAAGTTGACTCTAGATTGTGTGGGCCCTTGAAGACCAAGGTTAAAAGTTTGCATTTCTGAATATATGTATAGTGTGGTTGTCCCAAGTTAGACTGAGGAGAGCCAGTCAGGAAAAGTGGGTTCCAGTATCCTGAGTGCAGTCCTTTGGAAGAAGAGCTACAGTTGGTAACTATTGGAAGCAAAAGCACACTGAAGTATACACACACACACACACACACACATCAATAAAATCAGATCCTAGAGGACTGGACAGAATACTTACATTATCCATTACACAGCCTAACTAAAATACCTAGTTTCAAAATAAATACTCTCTATGTGATCTTAGTGTTCTCATCTATAGAATGTACACAATCATAGTACTGACCTTATGAAGTTATTCCAAAGATTTAAATTGTGTCAATGCACTTAAAATTCTAACACAATGCCTAGCATATAAAAGGCGCTCAATAAAATGTTTTCACCTAATCAGGCATTCCAAAATTGCTGCACCCATCTAATGGAATATTTTCCCACTTACTGCTTTCTTCATACTCTTATGAGATCATGAAAGCTTCACCAATTTCTATAAGTATAATAGCTTTGTAATAAGGTCAGTTGGCAAGCTAGAGGATTATCCTCAGAACTTTCAAAGAGAAATATAACTGCATTCCCACCTAATTACACATCAAGGCGTTCTTAAGAATCTCTCTTCCCTCTAGGGAGGACTAGGAAGTTTCTTAATAACAACCAAGGAATGTCATTAGCTATCATAAATAGATTTAGCAATCGCAGATGTCCAAAAGACTTCAATCAACTTTTTTATATTCAGGTCCATTATGGGTGATAATAGACTTGTGGCGGCTTCATGGATTCTTGGATTTATTTCACTGCTTGACAATTGTACTTCAAATGCTGTCCTAATAGTGAAGGGACAGGTTCACTTCAGCAGAGTTTTATTTGAACTTGACTGCAGTACCTAATGTCAAAGAATCTCTATTTAGCACTCAATGCAACTTTGAACATTTAATCGTGCTCACGTGTCTTTCATCACCCTATTTCCCAGCACCTACATTTTGAGCCATTTCTAAGTTGGCCTATTTCTTTCTATCCATTACAATGAGCTTGCAACAAGCAAAGGATGACCTGAAATCTGAGAATTATTAGTCAAACTCAATAATATAGAGAGAGCAAGATAACAGCTCAGAGTCTGATTGAAAAGGAGAGTACTATATTCTGTTCCTTAAAATCAACACAATCTATTTAGATAGAAATTAAGAGGTCTTGCCTGATAGACTGTGAAAAGTAGTTGTCTCAAACTTCAAATAAAGATGGATTATCCCCTTCCTTCTTTGTCCGAGGTCTTCTCCCCTTCCTTGCCACACCCCCCTGAAATTCCAGTAAAGAAATAAAAAATTGTGTTAACCCAAAAAGACAAATAGAGTGAGTGGAAGAAGGGAAGGCAAAGGGGTGGGACTACAGATGGGACTGAAAACAGCAATTATAAGCCACATCATGAACTGCAAGAAGTTCCTCTTTCTTCTTCTACTGGTCCCAAAAATGACAATAGCCAGGTAACTTATTCTTTCATTCCACTTCGGGCTGAAAGCTGAACTATATTGTTGCAGAAAGACCACAAAAACTAAGTGATGCTTTGAAGAGGTGGAGAAATCACAGCTTTAATACACGCGCGCAGACTCTGGGATTAATCCAAATCAGAGTGGGGGTAGCATTCGAGAACCTTGCTTTATAGGTGCCCTTCGAGTTTATTGATTTGCAAATATACTCCCTCCCCACAAGGCCCTGAAGGGAGAATTCTTTTCATCTACCCTTCCCCCAGATACAGGGCTCAAAAACAAGGCTCCCTAGCCTTACCTACCAGGGGACAGGGCTTTGTTTGGTTTAATGGCCTTGCAGAACCAGCTTTCCTCCTCAATATAGAGATAAAAATGTTTTGAGACATATGAAGTTCCCCAGTAAAAATACTTAGGCATTACCTCTTTCCCACCAGTAGGAAGGCCTCCTCACCCTAAAGCACAGCTTCCAGACTCCTTTCTAGTGCTTTACTCTCAATTATATATGGAAAGCCAGAGATCACAGCATGAAAGACACCAAAAAGAAAGGAAGGGAGGGAGGGAGGGAGGGGGGAGGGAGGAGGGAAGAAAGAATCTAAAGGCAATAGAGACAACAAACAGAGAAGAAAAGTTTGAAATATCTATAGCATATATCTTAGAAAGCTAAGAGGAGATATTTTCATTGATGAGATCACAATAAGGTGCTAGCAAAAAGTATCAAACAAAGCACAATAAAGAGCTATCATTTTAAATGTAACTGGAATTTAAAATTTGATGGAAAAAGCTAGATGATAAACTTAAGGAACTTACCTAGAAAGTAGAATAATAGAACTTACCCAGAAAGTATAACAATTTTCCAGACATGGTGAATGGGAAGGATAATAAAATAAAATTAGATAATCATTCCAAGAAGCCCAGTATCTGATTAATATGATTTCCAGAAAGAAATAACAGGGAAAGGAATGGGCAAAATTATCACAGTACAGAAAGGTAGCCCATAACTGAAAACATGAGTTTCTAGATCTTTGAGTGACAAATACAATGGATAATAAAGAGATTCCCCCGCAGTCATGTCATCATGAAAAATCAGAACATCTAGAACAAATGAAGACTAATTTTCTCAGAGAGAGAAAATAATGTCACAAACAAATATTGGAAAAAAGAATGGCAACAGTAGATACCTCCAAATTCCAAGAGTCAGTATTCTTAATCTAAAATTCTATGCTAAGTTAATCAAGTACAAGGAGGAAATAGACATTTGCAAACATGAAAATGTTGAAATAAACAACCCGTCCCCCACATGCATTTTTAGATGGGAAGCCACTAAATTATATGCTTCAATAAAAGAAAGAGGAGGCTGTGGGCTCTAAAAAGGCCAGTGGAAGATAAAGGTAAAGGGAGTTCACAAGCAGATGGTGACAGAAAGATTCATGATGATAGCAGTTCAAGGTCTAGAAGTCAACCATTTCAGATGGAATAGGAAGATAGAAGGCTGTAGAGAGATCTCCAAAGTGAAAAGGGGAAAAATGGAACAGATAGATTATTTGCTTTGTTTGATCACTTGGAAAAAAAAACAGAAGTATATAGAAAGCTAATCAAAAGTATAAAAAGAGGCACTGGGCTCCTAGAGGCAGAGAGTAAGGTTACATGGGAGAAGAGGGTCAAAGGTATAAACTTCTAGTTGTAGAATAAGTAAGTCATGAGTGTAAAATACGCAGCATTGTGACCATAATAATAATGTAATAATTATTACATTATAATAAAGCTAATAATAATGTAATACATATTTGAAAGTTGCTAAGAGAGTACATGTTAAAAGTTCTCATCACAAGAAAAAAAATGTGTGGCTATGTATAATGATGGATGTTAACTAGACTTATTCTAGTTAGGAGAATTTTGCAAATTAGTTTTAAGTTATGTTGTACACTTTAAACTAATATGTCATATGCCAATTATACCTCAATAAAAATTTAATTCAAAAAACAGAGGCAACTGTATCTCCAAGAAAAACAAAAAGTCTATAAAAATGCAACCACAATGTAGTACATTTGAACAGTGAATCCTATATAATAAAAGCCTAGGTGGTGTCACACCCTGTGCAACTTCGCCACAAGATGGCCACACACACAGTGGAGGCAAGGCCCCATGGATGCTCTTGAGTGGTGAGGCCTGGGAGTCCCATGGCTCTGCGTGGGGCAAAGGAAGCCAGTTCCAGGGTCTCCACCACCTTGCACACAGGAGGCGGGTCCCGGCAGAGGAGTTGGGTTGTAGCACGGTAGGACAGTTGTGGGCAATCAGGCCAGTAGGGAAGGGCAGTTGGGTGTGATCAGGCCAGCAGGGGAGTGGTTAGGCGTCCATCAGGCCAGCAGGGGAAAGGTTAGGGGGCGATCAGGCTGGCAGGCAGAAGTGGTTCGAGTCAATCAGGCAGACAGGCGGGCAAGCGTTTAGGAGCCAGCGGTTCTGGATTGTGAGAGGAATGTCTGACTGTCTAAACTGACAGTTGGACATCTCCCAAGGGGTCCCAGATTGGAGAGGGTGCAGCCTGGGTTAAGGGACACCTCCTCCCAGGCATGAATTTCATGCACTGGGCCTCTCATTACATTTATAAATTGAAATTATGTAAACACCAACTCTTGTTTGAACAAAAATCTGCAATAAATTGGGTAGACAGCAGAGAGAAGTGGAAAGAGAATTGTGGAGAGGCATATAAGACAGTGAAATTCTCAATAGCCTAGCAAGAAATCAAAAAATAATGTTAACAGATAACAACATAAGAATATCATTTGACATGTTGAAGTATATATATCAGAAATAATTTATACAAATGACTGAAAGTGGTCAATTCTAGGGATTAGAGATAGGAAATAAAAAAGGGTTTTAAAAAAGAAACATTATTTTGTAATAAGTGTTTTAACATGACTTGAATTTTTTTATACCTTTAAAACTTTCATGGAATGTTCTTCTATCTATGAGGAGGGAATAAGAAAAATCGCTGTCTTCTGTGATCCACTCTCTATCAACAAATGCTCACAGATACAAAATCACCCAGTTCAAGAAAGTCTCCAAGGAAACCATAATCCACTCAAACAGACTTTTAAAGATTAAACCAGTTCGAAACTAAAAAGCAAAAACATAGTTTCCTAGAAAACAGATTCAAATCAAATAAATATCAAGTTCATTTTATGTTCAAGTCTAGATATATATACACACACACACAACACACACACACACACACACACACACACACCATTCTTTAATCAAACCTCCCCAAAATATAGGTTCTTATTTGTCATATTTCACTTGTAATCACTTTGATTTAATGACTAGCATTTCCCTCCAGTTGCTGGTCTTTCTTTTAAGGTAAGACTTTCTTTTAAGGTTAGGTAAAATACAGATCCTCAGTTAAATCTGAATTTTAGATAAACAAAATTTTTCAGAATATGCATTTTCCAGATATGGCATGGGACATACTTATTAAAAATTATTCATTGTTTATCTGAAATTCACATTTATCTGGACCTCCTGTGTTTTTATTTGCTTAATCTGACAACATCATTTCAAGGGTTACCTCTGCCGAACTCATCTCAAATCTGCTTCTGCGTCAGTCTAAAATGCAGCTGCTATTCTTCATCGCACACTCCCTTGTACACCTTTCTCAGCTCCAACCATGAGCCATCATTATTTGTGCCTGGTCATTCCAGGGCCTCCCAGGCTCTTGTTAGTCCTGAATAGCTCTGCCTTGCTGGCCTCAGCCAAGAGGTGATGTACAGCTAGTGACATTTCCCTTTGCCGCCTGCCTCTGGATACCTGTCAACACGATTAATAGAGTCTGTGCCTTTGCAAAAGAGTTGGCAACATGTAACACACCAAATACTAAATATGACTTAAAGTGAAATAGAAAGAAAACAGGAAAGCCTTACCTTGGAACCTTCTCATGGAAATCTTTAGTTCCTAGCTCATTCCCTTCTCCTGTGGTCCACTACCATCCTCTCCCTCTTCTGGGTGATGAAACCATCTCCATTAGTCCTTTAGAATGACTCCCCTGTCACCCCCTTTGAGGACAGTCCAATTCCTACCCACAGGGGTGAGGCTCAGCCTTCCCCCAGCAGAGAAATTTCTCGGGATTAAGGATCCCCCACAAGTGACAAAAATGCTCTGTATCTTGACTACAGTGGTGATTACATGAGTGCACACATTTCTCAAGAATCATGAATTGTACACATAGAAAGCTTGCATTTAATGATATATTAATGATACCTCTGTGAAATGGATTTTTTGGAAAATATCCCCTAGCAGTACTTGTACTAAACCACGGGTTAATCATTCTGGAATCTAAAATAACACTACAGGGATTTCCGTCCCACAACCCAGGATTTGGCTTTCTGAGCTGGATTTCCTCATGTTCTGGCCACCAGTGTGGAACAGAGTAAGTTGGCTTTTGTCTCTTGTGTGGTCTAGCTTCTCATGGGTATTTTTTAATTAAACACACACATACACCATAGAGTTAGTACAACATGGTCCACCTAAATATATTATAGAAAGCAAAACTATTGAAAAATCAACTCTTTATTTGTTCTTGTTATTGTTAATCCTCACCTGAGGATATTTTTTCATTGATTTTTAGAGAGAATGGAAGGGAGGAGGAGAGACAGAGAGAGAGATAAACATCGATGTACGAGAGACACATGCCCTTGACAGGAATCAAACCCAGGACCCCTTTAGTCCACAGGCTGATGCTCTATCTACTGAGCCAAACTGGCTAGGGCAATAATCAACTCTTCATGTGACCTAGAGGCATCTTGGTAGAACAATTCAAATCAAGACAAAAGCATTAGCCTCTCTATTCAAATGCATTTCCCAGCGAGGCAATATTAAAAATGGAATTATTAAACAGGAATATCCTTTGAACTGTTACAGGTGGGGCAGTGGGGCAGAGCTGAGATATGTTTAATGTTGTTTTACAGGAATCGTCTTGGCTTCCAGGATTTTGCTACTCAACAAAGGGAAAATTCCATTTTCAGCTCCAACCCTGATCAGGAAATCATTCTTCAAAAAAAAAAAAAAAAAAAAAAGAGGGGAACATCTGAAAAACTCCTCACTACGCCAAAGTCCAGAAAACACAAACAGGACTGGGAGGCTGGCAGCCTGAACTCCACCCTGAGAAAAGACATTTCTGGGGAAGGAACGATTTAGGGCCAGGCGTTTTCAGACAATGCGCGAGGAAAGCAAACCTCTTAAGCAAAGAGCGGGTACTTAGAGTACACCTTTGAAAGGCATGTAAGCAGACTCTAACAACTTTCCATAAACTTTAATGAATAAAATGCCTTGATCTTAAAGAGAGAGGAGAAAGAAAAAATAAAATAATCTAATACCAAACAAGCACAGAGCTAAGGGTCCCCAGCAAGCGGAGTATCAAAGGGAACAAAGAGAGGAGGGTTGCGATCAGCATCGGAATACTGAGTAATGTTGACAACCATCCTGAGCACTCCCTGTGTGCCAGGACTGTTCCTAAGTGATGTATATGCATTTAACCCTCAAACAGCCCTGTGAGCTACTACCACTATTAGTCCCACTTTCACATGATGAAACTGAGGCATTGCAACCTCAATCAATTTGCACAAATCCCACTGCAGGGGAGCAACAGCGTCCAGATTGGAACCCATCACCATCTGTTTGCAAATTCTTAACCCTTAACCACTATGCTCTAGTCCAGTGGTTCTCAACCTTCCTAATGCCGTGACCCTTTAATGCAGTTCCTCATGTTGTGGTGACCCCCCAACCATAAAATTATTTTCGTTGCTACTTCATAACTGCAATGTTGCTACTGTTATGAATCGTAATGTAGATATCTGATATGCAGGATGTATTTAGGCGACCCCTGTGAAAGGGTCATTCGAGACCTTCAAAGGGGTCGCGACCCACAGTAGAGAACCACTGCTCTAGTCCCTTGTTACTCGAAGTGTGTTTCATGGATCAAGAACAGCATGAGTATCACTCTGGAGCCTGTTAAAATGCAGAATCTCAGGCAGCACCCTCCTCCCCGAGACCTACTTAATCAGAATCTGCATTTAGCAAGACCACCAAGTGATTCTGTGCATATTAAAGTTTCAAAAGCACTGCTGTAGCCCCTTTCGGGAGACAGATCATTCTCTTCATCTTATCTGACTTATTTATCGCTGGTGCCTTTGTGAGAATGCACTGGAAATGCATATCAGAATCTATTGTGTAAAACTCATAATTATTTTAAATAAAGTATGCTCTTTTTTTGCAGTAAGCAAAACACATATTGCCTAGCTAGGTTCCTTCAGGTTGCAGGACAAAGTTACTCCACAGCTATGCTCTTAAAACCTTTCCACTGAGCACCCATAGCTGAGCACACACACCCAGAGGTCCTGGGAGCCACAGCCTTTTATCTCTCTCTTCCTTACCCACTTTTTTTTTTTGTAAACAACATTGCTGAGGTGTAATTTTTATACCAGAAGATTCAAATGTTAAACTTACAATTCAATAATTTTTAAAAATTTTACTGACTTCTACAACCATCACCATAATCCAGATTTAGAACATTTCCATCACCACAATAGGATTTCTCATGGCTGTTCACAGCTAATCCCCATGCCTACCACCAGCCCTCTCTCTATGGATTTGCCTACTCTGGACATTCTGTATAATTGGAATGATACAATACGCGGTCCTTTTCATCTGACATTTTTCACTGAGTATAATTTTTTTAAGGTTTATCCGTACTGTAGTCTACAGCAGTATTTAATTCTTTATACTGCTGGATTGTCCATTGTATGGAGACATAGCCCTTTTTATTGTTTGGCAATTAAAAAAAACATTTGAAGCTTTAATATTTATCTTTAAAATCCATTCAAGTCTTGCACATGTCTGTATTGGTCTTAATAGAGAAATGTTTTAAATGATGTATACGTTTTCTCTAAATGGTTAAAAACTGAATTGTTGCTCCAGTTCATCTTAGACTCCATCTGTATGAGATGTACAACTTTGGATGACGGGAGTTTGTCCCAGGGAAGAACATCTGCAGGAGAGGCTGCGTAAGTCTGTAATCACATCAGCCTTCAGTCAGTCCCAAACTAACCCTTCTGTCATTCCCTTCAGCCCCAGATAACAATGTCCACTGGTATAAAGAGAGAAGAATAAAAGGGGCCATCATGGCGATTGTAATCAAGATTTTGAGAACCAGAACATTAAACATATAGTGATATCACTCTTTAAAAATATAGATATTGCTTTAATAAAGGACTCTTCCTATTACACAGAACAAATGGTTACTCTCCACTCCAACATCACAAAAGTTTATTTTTAAAGAGAAGCCCTGCCTTGTGTATTCTGAAGTTGTTGTTGTTTTTATTTTGTCAAATCTTGGAACAGCCCCATGATACTTACTATTCGTTAATTCCACAAATGATCAACTCGTTCCCTAGCTGAGGTTCCATTAAAAGCACCATCAAGTCACCCAGTGTGAAGAACTTGTTTCTAAGACCACTTTCCAATAAAAGAACCAGCGCTTCGTGGAGCTATAGTTCATTTTACGACCAGGGCAAGAAATGTACAAGATGATCCTGCAGCATCTCGTCATAGCAGAAAGTAAGAAAGTGCTCCAAAAAATAATAATAATGAGGACATGGCAAAGGAACACAAGAGCCAACTTAAAGGAGCTCCCGCTGGTCAAAGCTGAAAGAGTCTCAGAAACAACAAAATAATGCAGCAGTGAATCAAAATCCAAAGTATAAAAAAAATCCATGAGATCATACTGATATAAATTATTGAATAAAAAAACAAATGGGGGATAAAAGGCAATCTTCTATACAGAAGAATCCCAAATATTTTGTGTATGTATTCTTCTCTTCAGAAAGTAGAACTAGCCCTAGCCAGTTTGGCTCCATGGATAGACCATCGGCCTGAGGACTAAAGGGTCCTGGGTTCAATTCCAGCTAATGCCATGTACCTCCATTGCAGGTTCCTCCCCAGCCTGGGCCCTGGTCAGGGCTCATGCCAGAGGCAACCAATCAATGTATTTCTCTCACATCGATATTTCTCTCTGTCTTTCCCTCTCTCTTCCACTCTCTCTAAAAATCAATGGAAAAATATCCTCAGATGAGGATTTTTTTTTTTTTAAGTAGAACTTAATTCCCCACTCGTTGAGCATGAGCTGCATTTACTGGCTTGCTGCACATGAGTAGAGCAGGTAAAAGGAGAAAAAAGTTACTTCACAAAGGAGAAACCTGGTAAGCACTGCCTTGGCCAGGTGGTCAAGGGTGTCATCATCTATGATAAGTCATCTTGACAATATGTACCCTTTAAAAAATATTATGAGAAGGGCAGTTTATCTCTGTGGTCTTCCTCCCCCCCAAATAATATACCCCAGTCCAACCTGAGAAAAACACCAGCCAAACCCAGACCGAGAAGCATTCCCTCTAGGATATCACACTACACTTAGTGATGTTTCCTTAGCCCTCTCCTGGCTGCGACAGTTGTCCGACATCAGACACTCCTTGTTTTGAGGACTCAGTGCTGCTCAAGTATTTAGATTACTATGACATTGTTCTCATATACCACAGGTCTACCTGATCTTACAGTTAGCTGAACCAGTTCAAAACATCCTTTATATACACTGAATGACAATTTGTGAACAAATCTCTAAAAGCAGAGTAACTTACATGATGTTTTGGGAGAAAGCACAAAATTAAGAATGAAGAGAAGAGCATTCTGGCACCATTTGTGCCTTTTAGTTGTACAGCTACCTGTAGAGGTATTATTTTCTTTTAACACAGCACTTTAGTGAACAAAGAATAAGAAAAAAATTCATGCTCTAACCGGTTTGACTCAGTGGATACAGTGTTGACTTGTGGACTGAAGGGTCCCAGGTTTGATTCCGGTCAAGGGCATGTACCTTGGTTGTGGGCACATCCCCAGTAGGAGGTGTGCAGGAGGCAGCTGATCGGTGTTTCTCTCCCATTGATGTTTCTAACTCTCTATCCCTCTCCTTTCCTCTCTATAAAAAGAAAATCAATTACATATATATATTCACTATTCTACTTAAAAATATTGTTCATGACTTTTTTTTTCAGGCTAAGGTTTTTTTTCTAAATTTTTTATTGATTTTTTACAGAGAGGAAGGGAGAGGAATAGAGAGTTAGAAACATCGATGAGGGAGAAACATCGATTAGCTGCCTCCTGCACACCCCCTACTGGGGATGTGCCCGCAACCAAGGTACATGCCCTTGACCAGAATCCAACCTGAGACCCTTCAGTCTGCAGGCCAGCACTCTATCCACCGAGCCAAACCAGTTAGGACAGGTAAAGTATCTCTTAGACATATCTCTGTCTGAAATACTAGCCAGGGATTTGGCAGCAGGACACCAATTAGGCTCCACAGGTGAGATCCAGCAGGAGTCGCTAACCAATGGGTTGATATCTTGACCTCTAGTGGAAGGCCTCAGACACAGAATCTTCTCAGACACAGAATCTGATGTTCTGAAAGGGGTGGAAAGTGCCCGACAATTCTCTTATTTCTCTATAGAATCAACACCGTTGATGCGGTGACTTTTATCTGAGGGGCACATCAGAGTGTCAGCTTACTTTCTTAAAAATACAATCTCTAGGCAGATATTCAAATTGCCAAGCCTGTGGTATTGCAGGAGACCATTCTAAAATATTTTCCCAGTTAAGACTGCATGCCTCAAAGAGCAAAAAAGAATATACTGTCATTATACAGTTGAGAGGGGAAATTAATTTGTACAGAAACCTTTTCTGAGGCAGGTTCAGACTGCCCAGATGCCACGCCAAATGGGAGCATTAGCTGTCTTCCCAAAATAATACGCCATATGCCTGAATCTGGCAGACACAAAGATAATTACATGACTCTGGCAGAGCCAATATGCCTGCTAATAAATGAAAAAATGAGGACAATGCAAATCAAAGTTAAGTTCGATGGCCATTCAGAATTGTGGTAGGGAAGCTACCTGCTACAATGAAACATAATGACAAGTAGGGAATGGTTCTCTCGCAGAGATTAAAAGAGCCAAGGCTTCTGTGAGGAAAGCCATTTATATAAAGAAATATCATCAGAGGAAAGGGAGTTGTTTGTAGGAATGCATGGTAGTTTCCTATACTTCCAAGCCAGAGGGTAAATACCTTTGTAATAATGCACTCTTATAGGGAGTTCTTAATAAAACCAAAGCACAAAATTATGTGCAATGTTTAAAATTATATTGCTTTTCAGAGAGAGGAAGGAAGGGAGAGAGGGAGACGGAGAGGGAGAGGGGGAGGGGGAGGGGGAGAGGGGGGGGAGAGAGAGAGAGACAGAGAGAGAGAGAGAAAGAGAGAGAGATGGATCAGCAGGCTCCTGCTTTTGCCCTAACCAGAGATCAAACCTACAACCTGGGTAAGTTCCCTCACCAGGAATCGAACCTGCCACCTTTTGGTGTACAAAACAACAATCCAACCACCTGAGCCACACTGGCCAGGGCTACCTGCAATTTTATTTTTTTTTAAATATATTTTATTGATTTTCTACAGAGAGGAAGGGAGAGGGATAGAGAGTTAGAAACATCGATGAGGGAGAAACATCGATCAGCTGCCTTCTGCACACCTCCCACTGGGAATGTGCCTGCAACCAAGGTACATGCTCTGGACCAGAATCGAACCTGGGACCCTTCAGTCCGCAGGCCGACGCTCTATCCACTGAGCCAAATCGGTCAAGGCTACCTGCAGTTTTAAAGCAAAGAACAACTAAATGCAAAATGCATCCTAAAGGTTAATTTGCATCAGCACAAATCTACTTCTGACGTTATGGCCCCAAATCATGAAAAACTCTACCCCTTAGTAAAAGATCACCAACTGGCATCATCATACTCTTCAGAGCTCTCTCATTTTCAGACAAATGCTCTTTTTTATCTTAATTATTTTATCACAAAGCTACTTGGAATTCTCGTGTCTGAGCTCCTTGGCCCTGGCATGCACTAAAAACAGCTAAGTAGCTGGAATGATCAAGCCTAAGTCCACATGACTATGGATAAAAGATGTGGAAACAAAAAAAAAAGTGTTTCTTTTACCTTGAGAAATACCCAATTTGGGAGGAGGTGGATTCCTTTTTTGCAATTTTTCTCTTTATCTTCCCCACCAATAAGCCCTCTGTCTCAGCCCCAGCCAGCCTTCCTCTCTTTAGAACAGAAGAAAGACTGAGTGATGAAAGAAACATTGGTGTGAGGGACCTAGATTGAAAGCAGCCAGCCTCTCACACGCAGTGTATCAAGAACCATCCAGAATCCTTACACACCACTGGGATGAGATGTGGCAAGCCCTGTGCGAGGGGCTACAGATTAAAAGCCCCTCCTGTCAATCACAGGGCAGAATCAGACATTGGGAACGTGAACTCTTAAAGAAAGAGTCCCTCCTAGAATGCTAACAAATTAGGTCCCATGAGTCTCTCCTGCCAATTAAATTCCAGGAGAAAGACAGTGACAGATGTGGGGGTGCCAGTGGATTTGAGGTCTGTCAGTACAAATGCCTTCACAAGGAAGCCTGCATTGTACAGAGGAAAGCAGCAGCGGAGAAATCTAAACTAATAAAAGCGAAATAGTAAAATTAACCGTTTCTCCGAGACAGGGTAAGCCACGCCCACCAGCCAATCAGAGTGGCTGTATGCAAATTAGCCCAGCCAACATGGCGGCCGCCACTCACGGACCTGAGTAAACGGCAGTTTCCATTGCGGTAGGAGCGAAAGTGAAGTTGCGCCCGCTCCACTTAAACTGGCTCTAGCGAAACACAGATTTGAAACAATATAACAATCATAGAATCTTCCGGAGCTGAAGGAAAGAGCAGCCCGGGCCTAACCAGTAAAAGTAACAATTATTTCATTATAGACGCTGCGAGGTGAGGCAGAGGAGGCTTCCTTAGTAGTTAGCAGGCCACCTTAAAGGAACAGTTTATCAATTATAGAAGATAAACAAACTCCAGAAACCTGCGTCCAGCCAACCTTGCTGGGACACTGGGTCAATGGGAGCTGTGGGCAGCCTTAAAGCCCCTCACCCAGGCTGGTCAGGCACGCCAGCAGGTGGACATCCCCCGAGGGGTCCCAGACTGAGAGAGGGCACAGGCCAGGCTGAGGGACCTCCCGAGTGCACAGAGCAGCTGCAGGGCGGGACAGCGCAGGACCCAGGACCCGTGAGTGGGAAAGAGGTGGCAGGGTTGGAGGGCACCGGGAAGCGGGTAAGAGGCGGCAGGGGGTCGGCAGCCTGCTTGGTGGGCTTCCCAGGCCCTTTGCAGGGCATCGGGGAGCGGGAAAGCAAGGCAGCGGGGATCGGCGGCCTGCTTGGTGGGCTTCCCAGGCCCTTTGCAGGGCATCGGGGAGCAGGAAAGAGGTGGTGGGGGGTCGGCAGCCTGCTTGGTGGGCTTCCCAGGCCCTTTGCAGGGCATCGGGGAGCGGGTAAGAGGCGGCAGGGGGTCGGCGGCCTGCTTGGCAGCTCCCAGACCCCTTGGCGGCACCGGGAA
>PVJC01015009.1:0-35665 GCA_004026665.1 Murina feae
GGCCCGTGATAGCTCCATTCCCAAGCCCGGCTGCAGGTCCGGGGCCTCGCTTCCGCCCAGCCACGCAGCCAGCCGCCACTGCCAGGAATCGACCACCAGCAAACGCGCAGGCAGAGGCCAGGCCTCCCCCTGTGCATTCGCCTGCGCGATTGCTCCATTCCCAGCCCCGGCTGCAGAGCTGGGGGCCTGGCTTCCACCCGCCCTGCAGCCAGCCACCACCGCCCGGAACCCACTGCCGGCAAATGCTCCATTTTTAGCGCTGGCTGCAGGGCTGGGGGCCTGGCTTCCGCCTGTGTGTTCACCGGCGCCATTGCTCCATTGGACCCAGTGTTTAGGTGGGCTTCCGCCATCTTGGCTGGGCTAATTTGCATACCATTGCTCTGATTGGCTGTTGGGCGTCCCGAAGAAACGGTTAATTTTACTATTTCGCTTTTATAGAGTAGATGACTCAGAAGCTCAGAGAAATTCCTTAATATGCCCACCACCACAGGATGTGAGGGGAAGCAACTTTTATAGTCAGGCATTCTGGCTGCACAGTTCTAGCTCATAACCTCTTTGATACCTATACCGCATGTCTGAAAATATCCTGGAGTGGGGTATGATTTAACATAGGCCGTGAGAAGATGTAAAGCTTATTAAAACAACTCCACACGAAAAATTGGATGGAGAGGAAAGGCTTTCTTTCCATGTGGCAAGGGGCATAGGTGAAGGGGATTACGGGGTGGGCATAGCAAAGGAATTACAATGATTGTGGGGTGGCAGTGTCAGAGATCAGTCAGAGTAGAGCAAAGACATCAGATGAAGCAGTAATGAAAACATGAGAATAAAACATTATTGCCCAGGCCCTAGTCATCTTCCACCTAGATTCCTCTAATAGTCAGGCTTTTCTTTAAATCCACAGAGCTGGGTCTTTCAATGATATCATTCTCAAAATATTGATGTCTTGGAAAAATAAAAGGAAACAAAAAAACAAAAGACTACTACAACGGATTCCCACTGCCTAGCTCATCAACCCAGAGGCTTTGCTCCTGTGATTGGACCTGCCTCTTAGATCCACCCACATTTTTCACAAACTGAGAGATGAAGTTCAGTCTGAAACTTCAGAATTTCTAGAGTAATTTTAGTTTCAGGGGCAGCACAATATAAGTTATGGTAC
This sequence comes from Murina feae, assembly GCA_004026665.1. Taxonomy (NCBI): domain Eukaryota; kingdom Metazoa; phylum Chordata; class Mammalia; order Chiroptera; family Vespertilionidae; genus Murina; species Murina feae. Next base: position 1,157 of record PVJC01015009.1, read on the forward strand.
ATAAGGGGATGGGAACAGTGGGAAGACCAAGATCACAGCAGTGTTTTGAAGGACCAGCAAGAGGACTGTGTATGTATAGATGAGTAGTTGGAAAAACATGTGAAAAACTTTGGTTTCTCATAGAATTTCCAGGACATTGATAATGGTTGTGGCTGTAATAACGGAATTGCTTTCCTAGAGAGTGAATGTAAATAGAGCATATGTTATGGCTGAAAAGTGACTCTTAGGAGATGCCTATTGTCAGGGTCCTGGATAAGGGTTGGAAAGATCAAAAACTGGTTAAGTGAGCAAACACAGAGAGAGATAAGTTAGTGCAGATTTAGTTACAAGCAGATGTACAAAATGAAGCAACAATGTAAAAGCAGTTGAAGAGAGACTAATAACTTTCAGTAATAACAACATAATCCGTAGCTAGAATAGATTTTGTAGATGAGTAGGAAAGACCCTATAAAAAGAACCAAGGAGCCCTAACTGGTTTGGCTCAGTGATAGAGCGTCAGCCTGCGGACTCAAGGGTCCCAGGTTCAGTTCCGGTCGAGGGCATGTACCTTGGTTGCAGGCACATCCCCAGTGGGGAGTGTGCAGGAGGCAGCTGATTGATGTTTCTCTCTCATCAATGTTTCTAACTCTCTATCCCTCTGTCTTCCTCTCTGTGAAAAATCAATAAAATATAAAAAAGAATAACCAAGGATACTTAAGGTGAAATGTAATTAGGAGTAATTACTTACTAAGTATCTATGAGGTGTACAATCCTGACTTGTCCTGATATAGGCCCTCTTTTAAGGGCTTCCTATCCATGTCCGTCAGTTCTGAATGTAGAGAAAAACAGTAGTAAAGTGTTCAGTATAAAATCAACTGAAGAAACAAACAAACAAAACATTACAAATGCATATGGCTCTTACTTGAGGGCATTCTGCTCAGAAAAAAAACCCTGTTTTAATATCTACCAAATCTTCAACTGTCCTAGGTTTTTACCTCCCATATAGTCTCATTTCTGTTGTGTACACAGAGCCAGTTCTCCTTAATCATTTCCTTGTCCTCCTGCAAGGATTGCTCAAAGATGCGATAATTAACCTAAGAAAACACACCATTTGAAGAGACTGCGGCTCCGTGGAATGTAAAATGCAACAAGGAGTTTCTGGTTTTAATTTATCTTTTGAAAAAATTAAAAGGGAGTGAAGTAACTACTTGTGCACGGAAGAAAAATGGAAACGTGCTCTCAATAAATTCCCTCAGAAGTCACAGGCTCAGAAAGATATGCTGTTATTTAGACTTCCGATGAAGATCAGTTAATATAATTTTGATGGTACTAATCAATAATGAGGACAGTAAATTAGGATATATTTTAGGAATACAAAATTACTGTGCTTCCATTGTAGGAGCAAGCATATTTTAAGGATACAGTATTACTGTGCTTTTAATGGGAAGAGTACAGTATACTTTAAGGGGACAGAGTTACTGTGATTTCAATTGGAAGAGTAAAGATTTGTGCTCATATCAAATGGACATGTTCTTACCTAAATAAGCACTCTCACGGCTATTTTTCAGTGGCTCATTTGTGGGTGTTTTTTTTTTTTTTTTTTTTTTTTTTTGTTGTTTTTTTTTTTGAGTAAGAACAAAAAGCCACTTTCCTGGAATAGTGGAAGTAGAATTACTATCCCATGCCAAAGTAACCATTTTCAGAAAGTTGGTCGTAAACTTTATGATTTCTCTTGGTTTCAGCCTAGTGTGGTGAAATATGGAATTCATTGCAATTCAGTTAATAGACTTTGTCTTGATGGGCAACATGGCTGAAGGTACTGAATTCAGAGACACAGCCTGTCACTGTGAATTCTCCTATTTTATTAAATTCAGCCAGACAAAACTGTAGTGCTTATATTTTAATATGCTAGAGTCCATGCTAAGGACAAAATACACAGGCTTATTTACATAGAGGCTTTGTAAAGTACCGATATGCTATACATATGAAGAAAGGAAAGAAAAAGATTAGGAAAAGCTTATGTCATTTAGTGTTTTAGTTATTTGTGATTATTCTTTTCAGGGATGGTGTGTAATATTTTGCTTACTTTTTGGGGGAGGTGAAGCAATCCATCATTTATTCTTTAGACTCAGGTATACCTTGCCTGCAACCAAAAGTAATGATTATTCTGACTAATTTCACAGGCCGTCAGGAGCCTGGGGGCTTTCTTTATCCTGTGTGGCAGGCTGCAGAATATTCTAGCAATAGCTTTTGTAATTTCATGTGAAAACATGTTCGTTGATTGTGGAGTTGTTGTTTTTTTGTGTTTTGTTTTTTTCTGTCTAAATATGTCAGCCTCCAAAAAGTACTCTTTCTCGTTTAATATCTTTTGAAAAAATTAAAAGAGAGTAAAGTAGCTACCTGTGCATAGAAGAAAAATGGAAATGTGCTCCAAATAAACTCCCTCAGAAGTCATGGGCTCAGAAATATCCACTCCCTTTACCCCTCTTTTTTTCCTTTAGCTTGGCATAATTGCAAGTTGACAAATTATCAAGAATGAGTCTTAAAAAAAAGATACTGGGACTTCTAATTTTCTTTCTAAATAACGATATATGCATACTTCAGATACATGCTTGCATGCCAGATCTAAAACAAACAAAAATGATTGAATTCTAGGTAATCTTTGGTAAATTGTGGAGATGTTATAATGGAATATACCTTGATAGTCCAGAAAGTGGCTTTTGGGTCTATCTTATCTAGCCAGAGAAATTGCAAATCTAAGCTTCAGAAAACATGGAAAGAGTTGCTACTTGGTTATTAACTTCTCCTGAAGGCATGGTATACTAGTTATCCAGGGAGTTTATTTAATCAACTTTATTAAACATAGTTTATGTACAGTCCACTGCTTCACTTTCAGTGTATAATTCAGCTTTGACAGATGTATACATGCATGAAATTGCCACAGCCACCATCAAGAGAGACTGTCTCCATCGCCCTCCCCGCCAAAGAACCCTTTTGCGGTCCTCCCCTCCCCTACACTCTGCCAATCCCAGGCCCCACAGGATATGCTTTTTGTCACCGTAGATTAGTTTGGCAGAGCAGTCTTTTGAACATGCCTGGGTTGCAGGCTCACTTTCAGAGAGAAATGGAGAGGGAGAGAGAGAGAGAGAGGAAAATCAATGGTGAAAGAGAATCATTAATTGGCTGCCTCCTCCATACCCCTAATGGGGATCAAGACCACAACCTGACATATATGCTCTGACCGGGTACTGAACCATGACCTCCTAGTTCATAGGTCAATGCTCAGCCACTGAGCCATACCTGTTGGGTGGCAGGTCAGTCTTTTAAACATGCAATGTTTCTCCAATTTCTTGGGAAGCTGAGGACAGCTGACGAGGGGACAGATATTTTTCATTTTAGGTATTTGATTTTTAAATGATATACAAGTAGGACTTCGATACATTTTTTCCAAGTTTGGGTACAAGCTATTTCAGCCTCCTTTCCCCTTAAGCCCTTGATATTACAAAGTACCCTCACAGTTTTATTGATTTTCCTCTCCCTCCCCTGTCTAAAAGTTATGAGATTTCTCCAAATACCTACCATGTGAAATGTCTTACTAATGAGGCTTGAATTGATTCAATACAAGTAAAAAGAAGACTATATCACCCCTCAGTTCCCTGAGTCCCTCTACCTTTGCTTTTACTGTAGCCAAGAGTTCATTCCTTCTGTCTACCATCAGAAGGCAAGGACTCCAGATGAAGGACACAGCTGATGTAGGATCAGCCCATAATGGAGCCAGTTGAGTCCAACACACAAAAGTGACCCCAAGCTGCCTTCTGGTGCTCTAAAGCTAAGATTGAATTCTAAATATATTTTTTAAGGACTAATCATTAAAAGAATTCACACCCTAGCTGGTTTAGCTCAGTGGATAGAATATTGGCCTGCAAACTGAAAGGTGCAAGGTTCGATTCTGATCAAGGGCACAAGCCTGGGTTGAGGGCTCAATTCCCAGTAGGGGGCATGCAGGAGGCAACCAATCAATGATTCTCTCTCATCATTGATGTTTCTCTCTCTCTCTCTCTCTCTCTCTCCTTCTCCCTTCCTTTCTGAAATCAATAAAAATATATTTAAAAAATAAGAATTCACAAAGTAAGCTGGGTTTGAGGTGAATACGCCGATATTCTTAGATCTTATTACAAGCTTTTAGACACCTATTCAAGAAACTGTTCCCCATGGATACTCACTTTTTTATATCTTATTTTAAAAATGATTTTTCTCTGAATTTTCTCAATTTGTGCAATAATGAAATCTAAGTCTTTTAGTTCAAAATGCTTTTATGGTGATGGTTGTCATGCAGTAAAATGACTTGCTAAATTACACTGTGTCCATTTCCTCTTCTTTCACAGTCTTCAGCTGTATATTCCTGTTTTTTTTTAAATTATACATTGATCTTTTTGCCATTGATCAGAAATGAAGGCCTGCAGTTATCTGATATGTGCAAATTAGCTTGACGTTAAGGGTAACCCAGCATCTGAGTGTCCCCCCGGAAAACTTGCTGGAAACAGTGATTCATTTTTAACAAATTCACAAAGGCCTCTCTGGCAGGACTTCAACAAATGTCATCTCTTTGGTGAATCTTTCAAGAGCCCGGTAGACTGTGATTTTTACAAACCAAAATAAAATAGCCACATTTTCCATGTGTTTTCTTTATTGTGCTCTTTACTGCTGCGAGGCCAGAACTCACTCAGGACTTGGGGTGCTTTGATCGGCACCAAACATCTGTGATTGGACGGGAATAATGAGCTGTGACAGGATCAGCTGCTTCTAAATTCTCCTAATTGCCCACCCTGATGACTACTAGGGTAGGAGGGTTTTCCTGGCAAAAATATCCATTTCCAAATGTGTGAGATTTACTCTGCTTTTTTCGTTCATTTACTCATAATTACTGAGCATCTCTGATACCAGGGCTCACTCTGGGGAGTTGATCAGAATCAAGGGACACATTCTGGTGCAAAGTGAAGGGGTGATATAAATGCAGGGTAACTGAGAGTTCTGAGGTATCAGGATCATGGATGGGGGAGGGAAGGGGGTGAAAATGGACTGGTCGTGACCTGGCTGTGCTGATGTATGGATGATAGTCTTGCGGCCATGTGGTCTGTTGTCCCTTCAGGACACTTTGAATCACTCTTCATCCTTGCAGTTCAAGTACGGCTTTCTCTGACTTCTCCCCAAACTGCCTGCGACCTCACCCTGCTACTCAAATACAATGTTAGGCTAAGAAAGTAAGTATGTATGGTGCTCTTTAAGACTCTCTCTGGTCTTAGGTTACTTGTGGGCACATGGGTTGTTTTGTCCCCCTGAGTTCTCTGACTGGCTGCACATGAACTCTCAGCCTACATAAACAGCCACTGGTTTTTCTTGAGAGTCCATGGCTTCTTGGGCCTCTTGGGCCTGGTGTTGTTACACAGCTGCTCTCTCCACTCCTATCTCTGTAAAAGCTATTATGCATTTGTCACATCTGCATTTGTTGCAAGGATCCCTGTAGCTTGAAACTAAAATCTCTGTTCACTCCATCTCTCCCCTCTCATCCTCATCCCAACTGGGGATTTTTATCTGACTTGCCATAAATTGGAATTTATAGGTAGAATGGGGAGTCAGCCAGATATCGCTGACCTTTACTCTTCTACAGTTTTCCCAAATCGATGGCCTCTGTTCACGATTAATTTCTGTTCTCTCCTAGGAGAATGTGCTAGACTTTTGAAACTCAGAAGCTAATAATTTACCTATTTATTTATTCTTCATTATTTTATCTTCCCTTCTCCAAAAGCAGTGAGCATAGGATGGCCTGGCTGGTGCTTCAATGAGGTAAAGGAAAAATGGGTAAAAGGAAATAAGCCTTAATGAGGGGTTGTATTTTGAAATAGTTAACCATATCTGGTTTGTTCTGCACCAAAACTTTAAAATAGAACAATAGAGAAACCAAGTGAAATGAACACAAGAGAGGGAGAGCACTTCCCAGTGTGGCGTTTGGCGATGGCTTCATGGGAAATGGAATTCCACTTAGTGAAGAATAGATGTGACTTCAGTAGGAAGGTTTATGGTAGAAAAGTGACTGGAAAAAGGTTTCTTAGTAAAGAGAACAGCTGAATAAAGGGAAAGGAGGAGCCTGAGAGGATCTAAGACTTGGATGAAAACTGTTTCCTTTTGGCGAGAATGTTGAGAGCACTCTGGCCAGAGCATACCCTCTGGAGCAAGGCTGTGTGAGTTTGGACCCCAGTCTGCCCTTCCTAGCTGTGTGATCATAGATGGCATTCTTAACCTGTGCCATAGTTTCCTCATATGTAAGTGGAGTAAACGGCAGTACCTACCACATGTAGTGTATGACAAGTTGGTGTATTATATACAGTAAAGTTCTCTGAACAGTGCCTGGGCTTAGAACGTGATATACTAGTATATAGGAAATAAAATAGTGTTTGTGACTATTATAATTTTGTTAGGAAAAAGAGGGGAAATCTAAGTTTAGGAAGGTCATTAAGGGACTTGATGAGATGGTTTAGTGAAAAAATTATAGCTCATTAGAAATGAAATCCCTAAGCCACTTCCTCCACTCGCAAAGTGATTGTGATTCAGTAGGTATAGTGTGTAGGAAGAAAGTTGTGTTTTTAACTATGATGATTCTCACAGTTGGGATTGAGATGAAGCAAATCAGGTTCCCAGGTTGCCCTCTCACCTCCCTAAGTGTATGCTAATGTCCTGTTGGCCCTAAGAATGGGCACCTCCTTAAATTTTGCATCCTAGTTCCCTTACTGACTTCTCCTGAGATTCTGATGCTAGTGGAGGCAAAAATCATTTATTCCTTCATTAAACATATTGTGTGGGCACCTGCTATGTGCCTGGCATTATTCCAAATGCTTGCATACACCAGTGAGCACAATAGACAAACATTCCCACCTTTGTGAAACTTATATTTAGCAGGAGAGACAAAAATCAATCAACAAAATAAGTTGTATATATAATGTTAGAATATGGGATGTTCCCTAGAGCAGGATAAGGGGGTAGATCATATGTGCAGGTTGCCTTAGAGGAGGACCCAGGCAAGTGAGGTTCCTTCTCCAGGACACTACTCAGATATATCAGAAGTGGTTTTCTGAAACCTCCTGTATGGTGGAAAGTATTCTGCAGGGAGGAAGCCACTCTGCCCTGGATGCAGCCAGGAAGAAGGGGACTGTCATTGCCATCTATTTGCCTCCTTTAATTTAACACACCAAAAAGTTTAGCTCTTTCAGCGCCTACCATTAAGGTAGTTATAGAGTAAACTTGCCAATGACACGGATGTTGCCATTTTGGGGAAGCTAAAGAACCTTTGGTTGTTGGAAGTGTTTCTGTGAGGAAAATATAAAGGCAAATAGACTGTAAAATATGGCAATGAAAAAGCAGGTTGTGATGCTAAAACATGTAGAGGAGTGATGCTATCTCTGATCTCCTTAGTATTTGTCCTGCACAGATGTCACAGCATCTAAAAGCTGGAAGGGGACCCAGGGGACTGTCTAGGAAAGCACATATGAAATGAGAGTTTGGAAATGATGAGTGCAAAGATCATTCAATTAAGAAAACCTCCTTAGTAAAAAACAGTGATAAAGGGAAAGAACCACTATTACTAAAAACAGGGGATCATGGCCAAGGGCTTATCCATCAGAACAAATGGCAATTAGATGTTTGAAGACTAAAACGGAGAGACTAAGGGCATGAAAGGACAATAATAAATCAGGAAAATAAATGAGGCCAAATAAAAAGACATAAAGCACTACTGAAGTTTTAAAATTTGTTAGATTCTGCTTTATGCTGTTGCTAATGCACAAACAGATGAGCTTGTTATTGAGGGCAGGGTATCTTAAAGCTCCTCATGACAGCAATTTCTTTGAAGACTACATTAAATAAACGAGCTATAATTAAAGGCCACTGACTGTGGTCAGGAGCGTTGGGGAAAAGCATTGAAGAGAGAGTTGTCTTATTCATTCCATGGTTATTCATTGAACAGAGCTAGGTCCCTTTGAAATATTTTGACAAAAATAGAACCATCTCTGTGATATGGGTAAGTCTAGGTACACTTGGTGTCCATTCAGTGTTTTGCAACATTCTGTTTCTTGGAGTGGAAGTGAGCTTAGGCATCATTATGCAGTCTCACTAAATTATGTAATCCAAATAATCATATAGATCTGGGAAGTTTTGTCTAAAAATGCACCATTAGTAGCAACCTATTATTCCATACTCAGACTCAGCAAGAGAGAATGCCATTGAGAAAATCATCTAGAAGTGTCCTTAGCACAAAGTAGATGCTTAATGATTATTAAATAAATAATTAAAGAACTAGTGATCCATGTACTATGTATTTCAGAAAGATTAAAAAAAAAAATCTACCTGGAAATAACTTCTTTAAAAGGAAGTAGTATTATGGGGACTTGAATGAAGGGGGTGTTCATATATTACTCTGTATAACTTATTGATATCTACTTAGGGTAGATAAAAATTATCCAAATCAATAATATCTGCCATTATACCTATTTTAGCCTGTCATTATTCCAGGTACTTGGCTTACGTCAGTGAATACAGTAGACAAAGTTATCTACCCCTATGAAACTTAACAGATGAAACAAAAATATTAAACAGAATTGCTAGGTAAATTGTATCTGATATTAGAACATGATATATATTATGGGAAGAAAAGGTAGCATGGGATAAAGGTGATAGTTCACCCACTCTATTGTAATGGAGGGGCCAGGCTAGCTCTAGGAATTTGTCTCCTATACCAACTCAAATTCACCAGGTATGCTTACCTGTTAATGATCATCTTTAAAATTTAAAACCTGATAGAGTTAGCATCTGAAAAAAAGTTTCTTTAAATAATACCACTTTGAACACGTGTGATTTTTAAACTTTTCAAGGAAATACCATACACAAAATAAAGGAACATTGCTTTTTCACAATATTCCCATGAATTAGATGGGCATGTGAAAAGATGAATTTATTATTTTACTCATTTTTTTTACCATAGTAAAATACACATAATGTAAAATGTACCATCTTAACTGTTTTTAAGTCTTCAGTAGTAGTAAGTGCATTCACAATTGCATGGACCATGACCATCTTCCATTTCCAAGACTCTTTTCATCCTAAAACTGAAACTCTATACTCAATAAATAATAGTGCCCCATCATCACCTCTTTCAATTCCTGGCAGCCACCATCCACTTTCTGTCTCTATCATTTTGACTAAGTTCTTCATATACATGAAATTATGCCACAGTTGTTTTTTGGAGGCTACCTTCTCTCACTTAGTATGATGTTCTTGGGTTCATCTCTAATATAATCTATGTTAGAATTTCCTTCCTTGTTAGGTTGAATAATTTTCCTCTGTTTGTATATACTACATTTTGCTTATTCATTCATCTGTCAGTGGACACTTGGATTGCTTCCATCTTTTCACTATTGTGAATAATCTAAACTAATAAAAGTGTAATATTGAAATTAACCGTCTCGTCAGGACAGGTAAGCCATGCCCACCAGCCAATCAGAGCGACAATATGCAAATTAGCCTAGCCAAGATGGCAGGAGTGGCCGCACACAGGGTCCAGCCATAGTGCAGGATGGGAAGAGCAAGCAGGTCAGTGGCCAAAGCCGTGGGCAGGAGGAGCAGGGCGGGAAGAGACTGTGGCCTGGAATTGAACATTGCAGGGCACACACACAGGCCTCCAGGGCTCCCCATGTGTGCCCCAGCCACCCGATCACTTCCCAGGCAGACGGCCCCAAGGGTCAATGGGAGCTGTGGGAAGCCTGAAAGCGGCCCTCAGCCCCTCTCCCAGGCTGGCGAGACACCCCATTGGGGACCTGAACCCTGAAGGGGCTGTGGCCAGCCTGAAAACTGCCCTCAGCCCCTCACCCAGGCTTGCCACACCCCCATGGGGTGAGGGTCCCCACTGGGGAGCTTGGCCAGCCTGCAAACAGACATTGGCCCCTCACCCAGGCTTGCCAGGCACACCATCAGGTGGACATCCCCAGAGAGGTCCCAGACTGTGAGAGGGCACAGGCTGGGCTGGGGAAGCTCCCCCCCCCCCCCGAGTGCACAAATTTTTGTGCACCGGGCCTCTAGTGTTACTATAAATATTAAGGTACAAATATCTCTTCTATGCATGCTTTGAATTATTTTGGGTACATGTCCAGAAATGGATTTGATAATTCTCTTTTTATTATCTGAGGAATCCACAATGGGTACACCATTTTTTAGCCCCACCAACAGTGCACTAAATTTCTTCATAAACAGGTGTTGTTTTTTTTAAATAGTAGCCATCTCAATGGATATGAGAGCATATCTCACTGTAGTTTTTGTTTGAATTTCCTTAATGATTAGCAATATTGAACATCTTTTCATGTTGCTTACTGGCCATTTGTATATCATCTTTGTAGAAATTCTTGTTGAAGTCATTTGCCCATTTTTGAATCAGGTGTTTAGTTTTTTGTTTTTGAGTTTTAGGATTTTTCTCTATATTCTAAATATAGGACTTGCAATTAAGGATTAAACTTCTTTTTTTGGAATGTAGATGTCTATTTTTTCTAGCACCATTTGTTGAAAATACTGTCATTTCCCCATCGAAATGGTCATGGCACCCTTGTCAAAAATCATTTTATTGTCTATTCCAGGGTTTGTTTCTGGGTTTTCTATTTCATTGATTTAAGTATCTTTATGCCTTTACCATACTGTCTTGGTTATTGTAGCTTTATGGTAAGTTTTGAAATCAGAAAGTATGAGTCTTCCTGCTTTGCTCTTCTTTTTCAATATTGGTTTGACTACTTGGGGTCCCTTGGCATTTCATATGAATTTGGGAGTTGGGTTTTTTTTTTTTTTTATTTCTGCAGAAATGTCTTTGGAGGTTTGATAGAGATTGCAGTGAATCTGTAGATTTGCCTTAGGTAGTATTGACTTCTCAACAATATTAAAGTTATTCAATCCATGAACATGAATTTTTTCAATTTACTCAGGTTTTCTTTCATTTCTTTCAGCAATAATTAATAGTTTAATTGTATAAACCCTTTACTTCCTTGGTTAGGTAAAGTAAATTCAATTTTATTTAACAGGTCGGAGCTAAGTGGTATGCTTTTGGTTTTATGGATAGAGTAGATGATGATGTTCAGATAACTTAGCACCACCTTTTTCCTATCCCAATAATTAAAGTTATACCTAATAGAGATGACACAAGGAAAGATCACCAGGCTACTGAAATGAAGGCCCCAGAGTTGGGATCTTGAAGACATCAAGGTATAATCCCAGTTTCCTGAGTCCAGATTCTATATTTTTATTAGTTGACTTATTGGTGATTGCTTAAGCACTGAGTAATGTGTGTGTGTGTGTGTGTGTGTGTGTGTGTGTGTGTGTGTGTGAAATTAATAAAAGGTGGATTAATAGGAGTGAAAATTCATTAACTCACAATATGAATATATATCTACAATTTCTGTAATTTCCAAAATATATGTAGCTAGGATCTCAGGAGATCCTCTTCCTGAGATCCTAAGTTAATATGTTTCATAAATTATTGGGTTGGGTCTAAAACTCAAAATTTCTAGGAGATTACTTTCATTTGCTCAATAATTTCATCTACGTGTCTAGTTTCATACTTATTGCTAGGGTTTCTTTCCTCCTTGCACTTATTTCTTTGAGAAAATATGAAAGAAGCACAACTTTGAGATGTGGCCTCATGGCTCTTCCTTTTACACAATTAACAGCTATACAGGTGCACTGCTAAAGGCAAGAACCAAAGGCAAAGGAGAGGGGCAGTGAAGCTGTCAATCAGGATCACAGTTCAGAGGCAAGCAACCAGTGGGTCCTGGGGCTCAGTGGGAACCAGCCAATTACTTTCACAGCTCAGCTTCAGGAGAGCCTGTTTGGCTATGAGCAGCCAACAGGGGGCGTTTAGGATTCCCTGGATAAGTCCCATCTGTTTCTGCTTCAGAAAACTGTAAAAATAAACAAAATGAAACACCTTAATACAATTTAAAAGTGAAACATAATGATTGAGGAAGTTGTCAGATTACATAACTGTAGGAAGTGACTTTCAATGACCCAAGGAAGAACCAGTAATCATTAATTTTCCTTCATTTCTGATGGGTTCCTATTATCTAAGGAAGGAAAACATAAGGAAGGACTATATTTAATCATTTCAGGGCTGTTCCTCCAAAATGTAGTGATCTTATAACTCTATGTGATGCATTTGTACATATTTAACAGATGTCCCAGCAGTGATTTGTTTGTGAAATTTTAGCACTCTGACAGAAAATTTTGGTGATGAGCACATACCCATAGAAACTGTATTGATTATCTATGTTAATAGGGGTTGAAAAAAAACTTTAATTTAATAGGACAGATAGTATATATTTTAAACTTTCTAGCCATGTGGCCTCTGTCACAACTGCACTGTTATTTTACCAGTAACAATAGACTAGGTTAAACTAATTGACCATGGCTGTACTCCACAAAAATGTGATTTACAGACAATGAGATTTTTATTTTATATAACTTCCATGTGTCATTTGGTTGTTTTAATTACATAAAAATATAAAATTTATCCTTAGCTCTTAGCAGTAGTTTACTGATCCCTGTTTCACACAATCTAATCAATACAACAAACTTTCTGTTAGTTTAATCAAAGCCTGATTTTTCAAGCATGTTCATAGAGCAGGAAAGCTAGAATTCTGTGCTCTGGGATTTTTTTTTCTAAGACCTTCCTCAAGTCTTTATTGCCACCACCATCTCAATACTCCCGCCATCTCCTTGCTTGTCCTATGGCATAGCTTAGTCCACATTTGAATGATTAAGCTGGACTTGATTCTCTCCTCCAATTTCCTTGTTACTTTGTGAAAATAGACATTTTGACCCATAAGGTACTATGTGCATCTTTAGTGACCTTTACAGGATTCCTAGCTTCCTCCCTGCCTCTGTGTGGTAAAGAACACATTCTTCCTGCCTACCCAGTATGTGCAATATCTGTAACTGCCTTGTGGGCCAGACGTAATAGAAGGTATCAGAAGGAGAGAGAGAAAGAGAGAGAGAGAGAGAGAGAGAGAGAGAGAGAGAGAGAGAGAGAGAGAGAGAGAGAGAGAGATGTCCCCATGACTATCAGTATAAGGCTTAATTTCCAAGTCCTGTCACAGAATCCTCTTTTTACCACAGACACACCAGAATGTATATTTCATTTAGAAGAGACTGTCACTTGCCCAACAAGTGTTTATTCTAGTTCTACTGAAATGTTGTTGAAAATGTGGTAGGGGTTTCACTGAATCTGTACACTGCTTTTGGTAATCTGGACATTTTAACAGTATATATTCTTCCAATCCATGAGCATAAAATATCTTTCTATCTTCAGTTTTTTTCATCAGTGTCTTATAGTGATCTTTCATCATCCTGGTTAAATGTTTTCCTAGGTTTTAAATTATTTGGTTGCAACTATAAATGGGTTCTTAATATCTCCTTCCTATAGTTTATTATTAACATATAAAAATTAAACTAATTTTTGTGTATTGATTTTGTATGTTGCAACTTGAGTGAATGTGTTTATTCTACATAGTTCAGTGGAATCTTCAGAGTTTCTTACATAAAAATCATGTCAGCTGCAAACAGAGACAGTTTTTTCTTCCATTCTGATTTGGATGTCTTTGTTGTAACTTTCTTGCCTGCTTGCTCTGTTTAGGAATTCCGTAACAGTGTTGAGTAAAAGTGAAGTGGGCATTTTTGTCTTGTTCCTAATCTCAGAGGAAAATCTTTCAGCTTTTCACTGGTGAATATGGTGTTATCTCTGGGCTAGTTACATATAGCCTTTATTATGCTGAGATCTAGTACCTCTACATCCACTTTGTTGAGTGTTTTTATCATAAATGGATATTGAGTTTTGTCAAATGTGTTTTTTTTCCATCTATTGAGATGATCAGATCATTTTTACCTTCATTGTGTCAGTATGGTATATCATTTTAATTGAATTGCAATGTTGAACCATTCTTGCATCACTGGAATAAATCTCACTTGATTGGGATTTTTCAAGTGTACTGTTCAATGCAGTTTGATAATTTTTTGAGGATTTTCCTCTATGTTTATCATGGGATTAGCCTGTAATTGTCTTTACTTTGGTGTCCTTGTCTGGTGTTAGTATCAGTGTGTTGCTGGCCTCATAAAATATGTCCGGAAGTGTTCGCTCTTCTATTTTTGGAACAGTTTGAGAAGACTGGTATTAATTAATTTTTAAATGTTGGGTAGAATTCCAGTGAAGCTATCTGGTCCTAACTTTTGTTTATTGGTTTGGCAAACTTATTCAGTGTCCTTATTAGTAATGACTCAATCCATATTTTCTATTTGTGTGTGTGTGTGTGTGTGTGTGTGTGTGTGTGTGTGTGTGATTCAGCCTTAGTAGATATATGTTTCTTGGAATTTATCTATTTCTTTTAGGTTGTCCATTTTTTGGCATATCATTGTCCAAAGTAGTCTTTTTAAAAAATATTTTTTTATCGATTTCAAAGAGGAATGGAGAGGAAAAGAGATATAAAAACATCAATTATGAGAATCATTCATTGGCTGTCTCCTGCATGCCCCTCACAGGGGATCGAGCTCACAACCCCTGCATGTACCCTTGACTGGAATGGGACCCAGGTCCCTTCAGTCTGCAGGTGGACACTCTATCCACTGGACCAAATAAGCTAAGGCCAAAGTAATCTTTATGATGCCTTGTATTTCAGGGGGATACCCTGAAGAAGTTAAGCTCCTTTGAATTCCTGGCTTTGATTTTACTGACTGAATGATCTTGTGAAAGATAGTTGAACCATTTATGTCTCTATTTCCTGGACTAAACAATGGAAACAAGCACAAATTGTATAGACTGCTGTGAGGAATAAAATCAGGTAATCATACAACATATACTAAACATATAGTATACATAAACATGTACACTAATAGCTATAGTGGTAAGTGATGGTGGTGATACTAATGATTAGCATTATCAAGTAATAGGGAAAACAAACAAGCTATAGAAGCCGATTAAGGTAGTATTCATTATTGTTAAATTCTAATGCTCTTTAGGGAATGCTTATTTCTGCCATAATTATTTTATAACCTTATTTTCATTGTAAATACTGCTGCCAAAATTATTAACCAGTTGATTAATATTTGGTTTTGATCTACTAACCTCATTTACACCCTTTGCCAGCCAATTTCACAAAACCATTACCATGTTCAAACAGAGAAAACTATTCATTAGTCTTACCATATGCTTCCATATGCTTAGCATTAATCATTGTTTAGCTGGGTAAACAGAGGTTTGCATTTTATTCTTGATGCCATTAGGGAAATTAGTCTAAATGAGAAATTTCATTCTAAAAAGCCTGTAAATATGCCAGAAGCTTTCACACCCAAATGTTACATGATATCACTTAACAATCTTTTAATCAGAAGTCAGCTTTTTTTGTATTATTTTACAAAATTGTTATGACTTTTTTTCCCAAAAGAATTAGAAAATGAAGGAAAACATCAAGAAAATTAAATTCAGAATATTTTCACCATCTCATAATAACTACTATTAACATGTTGATGTATATGCATTTTTTTCTGTGAGTGTGTGTTTACGTATACACTAGAGGCCCAGTGCATGAAATTCGTGCATGGGTAGCGTCCCTAAGCCTGACTGGTGATCAGAGCTGATCTGTGGGGTGATCGGTGGGGCAAACAGGGGGCCCCTACTGGCACCTGCCTTGGCTGGTCTGGTGCCACCTACTTACTGTCCCTACCCCTGCCACCACCTCTGGTCACCTCCCTCTGTGGAGTGACCAGCGAGGGTGATTGGTGGTAGGGTGAGAGGTGCGTCCTGCTGGCTTGGGGCCTGTAGGCTGGGGCAGCTCCTACATTGAGTCTCTGCCCCCTCGTGGTCAGTGTGCATCATAGCAACTGGTTGTTTAGCTATTCAGTCAATTTGCATATTAGGCTTTTATTGTATAAGAAGAATGTGTATATAATTCTGTGTTTGTGTGGATGATAAATTGTCTAGAAGTTCTTGGAGCAGGTGTAACTAGAAACTTGGCATTGTGCATAGGTAAATAATTTTTGTACTCACGTTTCAAGTAAATTTAATGTTTTCTCCTTCATTTAGTAATCATTATTTACCCAATACTTAGACTGTGAAACGTTGTATTAGGTCATTGGTTCTCAACCTGTGGGTCGCAACTCCTTTGGTCGTCGAACGACCCTTTCACAGGGATCACCTAAAACCATCCTGCATATCAGATATTTACATTACGATTCATAACAGTAACAACATTACAGTTATGAAGTAGCTATGAAAATAATTGTATGGTTGGGTCACAACATGAGGAACTGAATTTAAAGGGCCAGAAGGTTGCAATTATTAATTAATTTAACTTTTCTAACCATCTTATGAAATGGGAACTATTATTTCCCCCAGTGGGTTGACAAGGAATCTGAGGCTAGGTTGCTTATATACTGAATGAGTGGTTGGACTGGGATTCTGGCTATGGTTCCCGTACTCTTGCCTTTCAGAAATGGCTTTTTGTGGACCATGGCCTGCAAATGTGAGAGAGTTAAAGGTTTCCTTTTTGTGTTTATCAAGAACTTGAATGGTACAGAGAGTTGTTCCTGAGATATTAATGTGCATCACTAGGAGGTCTGTAACAGTGTTCTTTTTTATTTGAGGTGTCACAGCGTCTCTTCTATTCTTTAATTTTCAGGAAGTTATAAACTTGGGATACATTGAGTGTGGCAAATGTGATTAGACTCAGTGAGTGCCTGTTTTAATGATGTTCTAATTGGCATGAAGAAAAGGTGGCACATATTCAATAACCCGATTTCCTCAACACAGGCACAGCACATGTGCATATTCTCTCCCTCTCCCCTTCCTCAGCCCCCTTCTTGCCTTAGTGAAAAATAAATAGATCTTAACCCTCTGCTGAGGGTTGACATGCTCTTTGAATGCTTTCAAATACATGGCTTTAAAACACCTTGCCACTTGAGTGACCAAGAACCTGCGATAAAGCTGACTTTCTTTCCCTCATCTAGTCCACTCCCGTAGAAGAAGAGCACATTGAGACCCAAAGAGATGTTTGACTTGGATCCTTTGGCAGTTGGCTCAAAACTAGCATTCTGTCAATTTTGGAGTTAAGATCAGAAACAATTCAACCTCACAGATTTTGGAAGTAATAAGTTAAACGAGGCATGCAAAACCCTTCACTGAATACACACACTTACCTGACTTTTAGGAAATGGCAACTATCAGGCAAGTTGCTGCCTTACCAATCTCAATGCCATTGAATCTGGAGAGGCACAGAAGAAAGAAGGGACACTGAACTGAGCCAGGGGACTCCTTACTTCTAAGCCTGACTGCCCTATCTCGGCTTTCTCACCTTTGGAAAAATCACCTCTCCACATCTTGAGTTCTTCCTTCTAAAAATAATGACATTGGATTAGCAACAATTTTGAGCATTTATTCATTATTCATCTACCAAACGTCTTTAAACGTCAGGAAGGCAGGGTTCTCTAACATTTTAACTGTCATAGCTCCCATGTCAGACACAAGTTAGATGCTTTAGTGCTAAGTGTTCGAATGGCACATTAATGAATGAATGAAAATGATTAGTCATCATATTATAGAAGACATAAGCTCCAAAAGTCGTGTCCATTGTTAACCTAAAAATAAAAAGCTAAAATGAGAGGCGACAAGTCTTATTTTGTTAAGATGGTAAATTTAATGTGTTTCTTTATCACAATAGAAAAGTGATATGCTGGAATAAGACATACAGGTACACAATAAATTGCGGCAATTAACAGTTATTTTTAAAAGGGTAGGTTTGAAAACCTGAAAATCCCAGTGTCATCTTTGTGCCAGCTGTGGCCAGAGTGCAGTTTGAGTAAACATGTTGATACATCTTCACTCTCACTGTGGCAATGAGCAAGGATTGGAATCAATTCACAATGCTGAGACGTCTCAACGCTGACATTAAAATAGAAACATAGGAGTTGGAGGTTGGAGACCTACAGTTTAACAGGGAAATCACTGTCTGTTGGTAAAATTGCTGACATCTTAGGACCATGGCAGTTACAAATGAGTCCTTTGGGAGGTAATGCAATGAGTTTTTTCTAAGGGGAAAATGTGCTATCAAACTCATACAAATGCCTGGTACTGCAGGAGGGACGAGGATAAGCCCATAATTTCCAAGGGTTTTCACTGTTGTTGGTGGTGGTGGTTGATTTTGTTTTGTTTTTCACTGGACTACATGCTTTATCACTTTCAGTTTTCTCAGCTTGAGCCAGGGATGTTTGGGAGTTATTACAAGATTTGAAAGAATGTTGAGTTTTTGATCTTGTCAGAACTGAACGTGCTTTATAAATGTCAGAGTTGGTATATGGGAATCTAGGCCACTGCTCTAGAGTGCACCTTGTGAGAATCAGCTAATGAGGCCACAGGAGAGCAGCCAGATGAGCGGCTTCTGGAGTGGTCCTGACTTCGAAAACAGCTCTTTGGCTTTGCTCCGTGAAAGAATTTTACTTTGTTGTTTTGTTGTTGTCTTGCAAGCAAGTATCCAGGTTTAAATCAATCCATTCTGAGCACCACTCATTTACAACCTTAAAAACATTGCTGGTACTCTGGCCTCCTCCAGGTTTGAGGGAAGCCATCTCACAGGGCTTTCTGTTTTGACCCAGACCATTCAAATAATTCTTGGTTGAGTGTGATCCCACCCCATCTTGAACTCCTTCTGGATGGTCTACTTCTATTGGATTATTATTCTTTGACTCCCCAGAACTTAGTACTTTTCTGGTTTAACTCCCAGTAGGCTTAAAATAAATACTTGCTCAGTGAATGAATGAAAGCCAAACTGGCTTGCAGTTTTGAATTTTCCACTATTACTCTGTTGTTTGTATGTCCTCTGATTTTTAAATGAGTCTGAGCTTCATTATAGCCCTTGAGTTCATTGAAAGGGGGGCGAGACTAATGATAAACTGTTGCAATTGTAGTTTGTTTTTACTAATGAGATTCCCTGACCCTCGATGATCAAACTAAGACCATAGAGGAGCATTGAAATCAGAAGAGCCCTTCCAAGTCTCTTCTGAAGCATTTCATTTAGAGAAGAGTCTTGTGATTCCAAATAGTAAGGTTACTGGTCTCAGGTTTTGAAGATGCAGATTAACTGGCTGATTCTTGTAGGGTCTCCCAGGGCTGTCAGAATCAAAACTCCATAGGGAGTCCTAGATGTGTCCATGGGTAATTCAGCAGAATAGCAGAGGTTCTTTTGTTTGTTATGTCCTGTGTGGGGAGAAATTGTGGACAAGGAGTCAGTGGTGTCTAGTCCTAGCTCCATTACAGATGAGCCCTGGGAACAAGGAGAAGTGTTTGAATATCTCTGGACATCTGTTTCCTCATTTGTTCAAGGGAGAGGGCCTGTCCTTCCCTTTCTGTTTTGCTCAGTTATTGCGATTCTTACGTAGGGAATGTGTGAAACTCTCTTGAACACCACAAAGAGCTGTATACATGTGTGTATAGGCATGTGTGTAACTACAACACATAGAGAGTAAAATTATAAGTTAATTTTGGTAAATGATTTATGGTTTATTAGTATAGTTGAATTACCTTAGGACACTTAATCTTGTGATGTAGAAACTATAGAATGTGCTATGTTAATCAAATATTTAATTCCATTTTTTTTACCAGGATAAAATGACAATAATAGCAAGAACATCTCATGTCTAGTCAGTGCTCACTACTTGGGAGATTCATGCTGATTTTTATTTTCAAATTAAATTATGCCTTCTATGTCAGTAATGATAGTGTTGTACATACTGTTTTCCTTAAATAAACTTCTTATTTTAGAATAATTTTAGATTTACAGAAGAATTGTGAAGATAGCACAGAAGATTTCCACATATTCCACATACAGTTCCTTTTATTTGGTACATATATTTTTATGTACTTCTAAGAACAAACCTGTGATATGGATATTGTGATTTTCTTGTTAATGGTACACACTAAGCAAAGTGTAAACTGTCTTTGAAGTTCTTTTTAAAATATTAAATTTATTGGGTGACATTAGTTAATAGGATCATATGGGTTTCAGGTGTATATCTCCATGACACATGATCTGTACATTGTAGTGTGTGCTCACCACCCAAAGTCAAATCATCTTCCATCATCATATATTTGGCCCCTTTCTTTTTTGTCTTTAGACTTGTTTCACCAAAAAGGTTACTGTTTATCAATTTGATACAGAGTTAAGTTTTTCCCCTCTTTATCTTTTATATTAAGTTTGGCTTTTTATTCTTTTTAATTTAACTTTTGTAAAATATATAATATTCATCTTTTTGGAATTAAAAGTATATAAAATGTTGTACTTAGAAAAGTCTCCATTTCATTTTTAATTCTTCTACCTTTTCCTAAATTCCCATAGGTAAACATTTTATTATTTTCTAATTTATCAATAGTGTGCCATATTGAAGCATACACACACACACCTATACTAATAGACAAATATGTAAATTGACTGTTCCTCTGTGACACCCACAGCAAATCAAGAGTGAGTATGCAAATTAACCTGACAAATATGGTGGGCCTGTGGCCAGTGCACACACACATCCACGCTGAGCGGCCAGGCTCCTGGGGACGCCAGTGGAGTGTTCGGTCCTGTCAGCCCGGCCTGGGGGAAGCTGGAGTTCCCAGTCCTTTTGGTTTCTTAGCCCCTGAACCAGAAGCAGGAACCAAAAGGTGGGGAGCACCAGGAATTCTTGGAATCATAGTTCTAGTGGCACATGCATTGCAGGATCTCCTAGACACTAGAGAAAAGTGAGCCTGTAGCAAGTTACTGTTGCAGGTGGGGGATGGAGGGAGAGGAAAGGTAAGAGACATAAGTAAAGTCAGAGTGTTGAGGAAAAATCAAAAGGAAGGTATCCTGAAACTTCTACGAAACCTCCACCAATGGAGCAAAGACAAAAAAAAAAACAAACCTATATTATTCTGTGAACACCAAACCAAACTGGGTTGGCGTCTCAGACAATTGGCTCATATGATTGCAAAGACAGACAGAAACTCCTGGATTGGAGAGGCCTCCCCTGAGAGCTCCCAGATTGGATAAGGTTCAGGTTGGGCTGAGGGATCCACCCTCTTGCACAAATTTCATGCACCGGGCCCCAAGTGTGTGTGTGTGTGTGTATGTGTGTATTACATATATTTTTATAATATGTGCACTTGAATATATTATCTACTGGTATTTACCCTTATATTGTACTCAAATCATAGACATGGTAGATATTCTTTCATACCTTGATGTTCTTACCTGACAGTATTTTTTGGAAATCACTCCATATTGGCTCAACAAGATTTTCTTTTGTATAGCTATATAATAACCTAGTCTATTGTGTGAAGGTATGCTAGTGTATTCAGTTAGTCTTCTATGTCTAGACATTTCAATTTTTGCTAATGTTTTTCTGTCACAATCAATATGAATATGGCACAAGGTTTTGTGCCTATGTTGTTTAATTCTTGTTGAAATATATTTTTCAGGTAAATTTCTAGATCACTGGCTTACAGGGTGAATGTATATACAGTCTGTTGCACAATTCTCCTCCATAGAGCACTATAACAATATCTGAGATTATCTGTTACCCTGTAGCCTCAGTGTAATTTTCAGGTAGACTTTTAAATGTAGTCAGTCTGGTAGGTACAAAATGTAAAATATATCTTTATTATTTACTGGAGGCCCTATGCACAAAATTCGTGCAAGAGTAGGCCCTTGCAGACCCTGCTGCCTTGGTCCTTGTGGCCCCGGTTGCCTCAGCCCTCGAGGACCCTGCTGCCTTGCAGCTCTTTGACCACACCCCATACCCACTGGTCATCCTGGAAGGTCATTCTGCCATCTGGTCTAATTAGCATATTAGCTCTTTATAATATAGGATTTTTTTCTTTTTTATTACTTTTTATTTAATTTATTGAGGTGACATTGGTTAAAAAAGTTGTGTAGGTTTCAGGTGTACAATACTATAATACATAATTTGTATATTGCATTGTGTGTTTACCACCCCAAGTCAAGACTCCTTCAATTACCATTTATCCCCCCTATACTATTTTCTACCTCCCCCCGCCCTGCCCTCTGGCAATCACCATACTGTTGTCTGTGTCTGAGATTTTTTCTTTTTTGCTTAATCACATCACCTTCTCCACCCAGCACTATAGACCTCCCTCCCTCTGACAGCTGTCAGTTCTCTATGAGTTTGTTTCTGTCTTGTTTGTCAACTTATTTTCTTCATCAGATTCCACATATGACTGAAATCATATGGTAGTTGTCTGTCTCTGACTGGCTTACTTCTCAGCACATGATAAGTGTGGCTAAATGGTGTTATGCAGCACTTGAGAAATTAAATTGTTGCCAAGCCAATTAGAGGACAACTTTGCATTCACCGGAAGACTCTGAGTGTTATTGTCTGCTACAGCTTTGAAAATGTGTAATATTGTTTACTTGAAGAGAGGGTTTTTCTTTGTGGTTCACTTTTCTCTTGGAGTATATTTGTAGATGTATGTCCAAAGGGAACAAGTAATTTTTTTACATGAAATGCATCATATTATTCAAAGACAACTCCCTGGGCTCCTGAAAAGACTAATACATTTTTTTCTATGCACTCAGAAACATGTTTGCAGGCTTCAGTATCAGGATGATTGAATGATAAGACCTAAGTTGAAATGTTTATTGTATCAAAAATTTTATTAAAGCATACTTTTCTTGGTGAACATGTCCCTTGGAGTTTGCCAACTGTATTTTATTTGAAATATTTTTAGAAAAGAAGATTAAGATTAGAAAATCACCTGCCTGCAGATGTCCTTTTAGTTTCCACTGGAGAAAAGCAAAAATCAGCTGAATGGGTGGGCATGACCCTTCTACTCTTCATCAGAGATCATTGCACCTACACTTTGATGTTTTCAAGATGCTTGTGACTCAATACAGTTTTAAAAATGTAGATTTTTATTGATTTCAGAGAGGAAGAGAGAGGGAGTGAGAGACAGAAACATCAATGATGAGAGAGAATTATTGATTGGCTGCATCCTGCATGCCCCCAAATGGGGATCAACACACAAACCAGGCATATGCCTTTGACTGGAATCAAACCTGGGACCCTTCAGTCCACAGGCTGACACTCTGTCCATTGAGTCAAACTGGCTAGTGCAACAATTTTTTAAAGCAACACATTTATGCATGCATATAAGCCTAACCAATGGACACTGACAATAGGGTGTTGAGGCCACGAGTGGTGGGGGGTGGGGGGGGGGTAAGGGGGCGTAAGGACAAATATGTAATACCTTAATCAATAAAGAAATTTAAAAAATAAGAAAGACAACAAAAAATTAAAAGCGTTCCCTCTTGTTAACTGTTTATAATTCTACATACCATATATAGATGTGAAATCTTATATCTATAGGAAGTCACTATTTTAAAAAATTAAAGTGAAATTCATGTAACATAAAATTAGTCAATTTGAAGTGCATAAGTCAGGGGCATTTAGAACCTTTGCAATGTTGGCAACCATTAATTCTACCTAGTTCCAGAACTAGATGGGGTTTTCATCACCCCAGAAGACTTTATACCTACCCATTAAGCAGTCACTCCCTAGTCATCCCTTTCCCTAGGCCCAGGTAACCACAAGTCTGGTTTTTATATCTATGGGCTTACCTGTTCTGGACATCTAATCTAATAAAAGAGAAATATGCAAATCGACCATCACTCCAAGTCACCTAAGCCATGCCCATCAGCCAAGCCACACCTCCCAGCCAATCAGAGCAGCTATATGCAAATTAACCCAGCCAAGATGGAGGCTGGCAGCCACAGAGCTAGAGTAAACAGGAGGCTTCTGTTGCAACTGCCTGACTAGGTTGGTGGGCCTCTGCTCAAGCAACAATGTTTCAATTATAGAAGCTTCGGAGCTGAATCAAACAGGAGGCTTCTGTTGCCTGACTAGACCTCCGCTCAAGGTAACAAAGTTTCAATTATAGAAGATAAATAAACCCCAGAAACCTGATTCCAGGCAGCCTTGCTGGGACATTGGATCAATGGGAGCTGTGGGTAGCCTGAAAATGGCCCTCAAACCCTCACCCAGGGTGGCCACACCACATGGGGTGAGCGTCCCCATGGCCAGCCTGCAAATAGACATCAGCCCCTCACCAGGCATGCCAGCAGGTGGACACCCCCCAAGGGGTCCCAGACTGCGAGAGGGCATAGTTTTGTGCTCTGGGCCCCTAGTTTCATATAAAGTGAATCATATACTATGTGAGGTAGCTGAGGTTAACACATGTAGTATATCAGTCTTTCACTCATTTCTACAGCTGAATAATATTTCATTACACAGATAGATCGCATTTTGTTTGTCCATCCACCTGTGATGAACATTTGGGTGTTCCCACCTGGCTACTGTGAATGGTGCTGCTATAAACATTTTTGTAGAAGTAAAAAAAAAAAAAAGCAACACATTTAATAGTACAAAAATGTAGTCAAATAGCAAGAAAGGCACATGGCTTCTGGTCCTAGCATTGTTCTTGATAACCAAACAAGTCATTTTTTATTTTTGGATCTCAATTTTTCCTCTTTTGATATGTGAACAGTTTGGACTAGCTCTTTAATGTCTTTTATAGTTTAAAAATGAATCTTTGATTTTACTTATGTTATCCATCTTTTCTGTCTACATTCCACCCATGGCATTTCCATGGGGGATATATAAGTCTACATTAAAATTAGATTATTCTTGAGCTTTCAAACCTTTCCTGCAATTATTATTTGAATGCCAATTGCATGTACACTAAGTCCTTACTTAATGTCATTGATAGGTTTTGCAATGTTAAGTGAAACAGTTATAATGAAACCTATTTTACCATAGGCTAATTGATATAAATGAATTAAGTTTCAGCAGTTATTTATCAACATGATAATGAAGCTATATTGAACAAAATAGTATTTGTGGACCTGATGTAGTCTATTGATTTTCAGGTACCATTGAAAATTGTGAGATAAAGAGGCTATCATTTACCTAAAGTTACAGACAGAAACCAGACCTAGGGCTCAGGAGAAAAATAAACAAACCACATTTATTGTTCTATTTGCATTTATTGTCATGCTATGGCAACTGGTCACCTTGATAGGATTTTTTTTTTTTAATTCAGAGAAGCCAAAAAGTGAGGTAAGAGGCAGAAGTGGTCAGAGTGTTCAGAGACATGCTTTAATATATTAAAAGATCATTTTTGGGAATTCTCTATGTAAAACCTTGTTTTTGAATATTAAAAATTAGATACAAAACTCATGCTTGTTGTCAATAAGCATGCATTTCATTTAGAAGAGATAAAATATAAATTAATGAAAGGAATTACAAGCACAAATTCTAAAAATACACAATACAATTACTGCATATGGGAATATTTAGAATAGGTGGAATTAATCTAAAAAGGCTTCTTGCACGAGAACAACTTCGGTGTAAGACTTGAAGTGGATCAATCTGCTTTGATCTATAGCCTGTAACTCTCCTCTCCTCAAGATTTTGGTAATAAAGAGACCTAGTAGAAAAAAATGCAGTAAATGTCAGACCTATTCTATATTTTTATTATATGTTGATAAGGTACTCAGAATAAGGTCATGTGTGTTAGGTGACTCTGAAGCACCTGTAATTTTCTTTGTTTTCGGCCTTTGTGAGTTGATTGACATAGCCAGCATTCTAGTTCCTGGGAATGATTTGGACTTACATTTCAGAACCTTGGAGAGCTACCAGGGATGTAGGTTTATTTCTGAGTCTTTCAAAGTTTTTGGCGCTGTTTAGTTTCATTGAAAATGTTGACTGCTTAATCCCTTCACCCTCCTCACCCAGCCCCCTCCTCCTTACTCTCTGACAGCCTGTCTCCGCTGTGTTGGTTAATTTTGTTCATTAGATTCCACAAATGAGTGAAATCATATAGTATTTGTCTTTTCCTAACTGGCTTATTTCACTTAGCATAATGCTCTTCAGGTCCATCTGTGCTATTGCAAAAGGTAAGATTTCCTTCTATTTTATGGCTGAATGGTATTCTATTGTGTAAATGTACTGCAGCTTTTTTAACCACTTATCTACTGATGGACACTGGGGCTGTTTCCAAATCCTGGCTACTGTAAATAACGCTGCAATGAACATGGGGGTGCTTATAGTCCTTTGAATTAGTGTGTCAGGTTCCTTTGGACATATGCCCAGAAGTGAAATTGCTGGGGCATAGGCAGTTCCATTTTTAATTTGTTGAGGTAACTCCATATTGCTTTCTACAGTGGCTGTACCAGTTTGCATTCCCACCAACAGTGCAGTAGAGTTCCTTGTTCCCCCATATTCACCAACACGTATTGTTTATTGACTCATGGACCCAGACAACAGTATTGTAATTGCCACATGCAGGAGGGTGGAGGGAGGTAGAAGAAGGTAAAGGGGGATAAATGGTGATAGGAGACTTGACTTAGGATGGTAAATACATAATACAACATACAGATGATGTATTGTAGAATTGTATACCTGAAACCTATATAATTTTATTAACCAATGTCACCCTAATAAATTCAATTTAAAAAAGAAAATAAAATTTGGACTGGCCTATACAAGAAGGAGAGTCTCTTCCGACTCTCTCCCCAATAGCTGTATTTGTTCCTTAAAACATTTAACAGTTTCTCCCTTAATAAAAATTATTTTGATTGTTTTTGCTCAAATAATTATTTCTTCACTAGTCATTTTTTGTAAATGTAGTCTTATGCTCTGGTGCTTTTACCTCTGTACAGATAAATTACTAACTTTGAAATATTGGATTGGTTTATTTATGTAAGCATGTAAGCATTTTTATAAAGAAAAGGGCAAGAGTTAATTTATTCCCTCTCTGATGCCACCACCCATGAGTCTCCTGCATCATGTATAACCCCTCTGACATAGAATATGAGCTTTTTCAAAGGACAGTGGTGACACAGATTTAATAGACTTTTGTAATTTGTATTCTGCCATACTCATCTCAGGCATCTTAAAAAATGTTTTGTTATGGGGATGAGGTAAAAATGCCTTTAGCGATTTCAGAAAAAAAATGGATTCTTTAATAACTTTTATTTTGAAAACGATTGAAGTATAAGAAAATGAATAAAATATATTAATATAAAGGTTCTATGTCCAAAAAACTATTGGTATGATTGAAAACAGCTTGTATGGCTCTTTAAACAATGGCATGTCTGAAAATAGTATGCTATTTTAAGTTTACTTATGTTAAGTGTCTTGATGTCAACCTTAATTTACTCAGTCATGACAAAAATTTAATTTTGTTAATATGTTATGAAACATATTTTGGTTTTAAGAATTACTTAAAATTCCAATTCTAGTTTTTGTGAAAAGTATAATGTTATTATAACATTCTATATAATATAACACAGGATAGGCCACAAAACAAGTCTCAGTAAGTTTAAGAAGACTGCAATTATATCAAGTATTTTCTCAGACCATTAAGGTATGAAACTGGTAATCAACCACAAAAATGAAACTGGAAAAATCACAAATTTATAAAGACCAAAGAACATGCTACTCAACAACAAATAGGTCAACAAAGAAATCAAGGCGGAGGGGAACCAAAACATACCTCAAGACAAATGAAAATGGAAGTGTAACATCCCAAAGTCTATGGGATGAACCAAGCACAGTTATAAGAGGAAATTCATAGTGATACAGGACTCCTCTAAAGAGAAAAGAAGAATCTCAAATAAATAATTTAACACCACTCCTAAAGGAGGTAGAAAAAAGAACAAAGCCTGAGTATAATAAAATAAATGAAATAATCATGATGAAAACAAAAATAAGTGAAATTGAGACTGAAAAATAGAATCTTTGATCAGTGAAACCAAAATCTAGTTCTTTGAAAAGAGAAACAAAATTGATAAACTTTCAGCTAGACTCACCAAGATAAAAAAGAGAGAGGACTCAAATAAATCAGAGATGAAAGAGAAGTTACAACTGATATCACAGAAATATAAAAGCTTCTAAGGGTCTACTACAAACTATTACACACCAACAAATTGGACAGCCTGCAATAAATGGATAAATTCCTAGAAACATACAATCTTCTAAGACTGAACCATGACAAAATAAAGAAGCAATAAATCTCAATTGTCCAATTATTGGTAAGGAAAATGAATCAGTAATAAATAAATAAATAAATAAATAAATAAATAAATAAATAAAACTCCCGGGAAACCAAGTCTAGGACCACATGTCTTCACAGGTGAATTCTACCAAACATTCATAGATGATTTAATACCTGTTCTTCTCAAACTCTTCCAAAAACATGAAAAAGAGTACATTTTCAAACTTATAAGGCTAGCATTACTCTCATACCAAAACCAGACAAAGATACCACATCAAAAGAAAATTACAGATCAGTATCTCTGATGAACATAGATGCAAATACTCTAAAAATATTAGCAAACCAAATTCAACAATACATTAAAGTATCATATATCATGATCAAGTGGGATTTACGCCAGAACTGCAAGTATGATTCAACAGTCACAAGTAAATCAATGCATTGCACCTCATTAATAAAATGAAGAATACAAATAATATAATCACCTCAATAGGTGCAGAAAAAGCAACTTCCACTTATGATAAAATATCTCAACAAAGCATGTATAGAGGAACACATCTTAACAAAATAAAAGTCATATGTGAGAAATCCACAGCTAACATACTCAATGGGAATAAACTGAAAGCTTTACCTCTAAGATCTGACAAGATAAATATGCCCACCCTCACCATAGTTATTCATATTTTATTCATATTGCCTATAGAACTCAGCCAAAGAAAGAATGAAGTCTTTCTATTTACAACAACATGGATGGACCTAAAGGTATTATGCTAAGTGAAATAAATCAGACGGAGAAAGACAAGTAGACAAATACTGTCTGATTTCTCTTACATGTAGAATCTGAAAACAAAACAAAACAAAACCAAAAGCAAACTCTTAGATACAGAGAACATAGAAACATAGAACTACCTGAGGGAAAGGGGTTGGGGAGGGTGAAAGGGGTGATGGTGATCAATTGTATAGTAATGGACAGTAACTAGACTTAGAGTCCATTACTATACAATTGATCACCAGCAATTGATGACTGTGTGGAGTATACAAATATTGAATTGTGTTATACTTCTGAAATGTATATAATCTTGCACACCAATTTTTACCACAATGAAATAAAAGGATATTAGATAAAATTAAGAAAATATGAATAAAGTATGGACTTTAAATAATAAAAATAAAGTATAATATTACCATACCTTCACAGATCAGCAAGGAATAATGTTAGCCAGGGGGTTTTCTAAGCTAATGGTGAAATATTTTTTATTTTTTATTTTTTTATTTTAGTTTCCTTCTATTAAATTTCTAATATGAGGAATTGATATGGGGTAAACTTGAAATAGATTTTAAATGCCCTTAAACTTTAACATAAATTGTATTATTTTAACATAAAAATTAGTTTTTGTTTATCTCTTTTTGCTTAGGTAGTAAACAGCTAAGAAATCATTAACCCAGAGATGCCTAACCTGTTGAACTTTATGAAATGTCTTAATGGCTCAATTTTTTAATGAGACAGGACATAAATAAATTAAAAAGTAAAGCTATTAATCTTTGACCCATACATATTAAGCCCCAGAGAGAATAATAGCAACCTTAATGATGTAAAAATAAGGGAGTGTGGATCTCCATGTATATGGGTGTTAAAACTTTTGGAAAAGGACCAGTCAGAAATTAAGCATACACTGACTAAAATAAAGAATAATATACAGGGATTCAATAGTAGACTAGAGGAACCTAAGAATCAAAATCAATGACTTGAAATACGAGGAAACAAAAAACACCCAACCAGAAGAGCAAAAGGAAAAAAGAAACCAAAAATATGAAGATAATGTAAGGAGCCCCTGGGACAACTTCAAGCACACCAACATCTGAATTATGGGGGTATCAGAAGAAGAGAGACAGCAAGATATTGAAAACCTATTTGAAGAAATAATGACATAAAACTTCCCCTACCTGATAAAAGAAGTAGACTTATAAGTCAAGGAAGCATATAGAACCCCCCAAAAAGAGGAACCCAAAGAGAACCACAGCAAGACACATCATAATTAAAATGCCAAGGGCTAAAGACAAAGAGAGAATCTTAAAAGCAGCAAGAGAAAAGCAGTTAGTTACCTTCCAGAGAGTACCCATACAACTGTCAGCTGATTTCTCAACAGAAACTATGAAGGCCCGAAGGGAGGGACAAGAAATATTCAAAGTGATGAATAGCAAGAACCTACAACCAAGATTACCCATCAAAGCTATCATTTAGAATTGAAGATCAGATAAAGAGCTTCATAGACAAGAGAAAGCTAAAGGAGTTCATTGCTACCAAATCAGTATTACATGAAATGCTAAAAGGTATTGTTTAAGAAGAGGAAGAAGAAAAAGATAAAAATATGAACAACAAAAGTGGCAACAAATACATATCTATCAACAATTGAATCTAAAAATCAAACCAGTAAAAAATCCAATGAACAGAATAAACTAGTGAATGGAATAGAATCAGGGGCATGGAAATGGAACAAACTGACAATTCTCAAAGTGAAGAGGGTGTGGAGTGTGGGAAGAGATTATACAAAGATCTCATATGCATGTATACATTACCTGTGGACACAAACAATAAAGTGGCTAGGGCCTAGAGTGGGGCGGGAACTGGGTGGAGGGGAGCTATGGAGGCAAAAAAGAGAGACATCTGTAATAATCTCAACAATAAAGATTTAAAAATTCATAAGAATTTTAAAAATTATATATTTCATTTATTTGACCTATTCATCATAAAAATAATGCTAATCTTAATAAGGATCTGCTTAATATAATTTCAACATTAATAATATTACAACTAGTATGATGGTGTTTTGATATTGTCATTCATGGCCACATGAAAGATATCACATAAATCACCCCCTAAAAATAGAGATAAGTCACATTTAATTTAAGGCCACAAAGAAAATTTTCATAGATTTGCTAGCAACAGACTATTTTATTTGATGGCAACAGTTTATAGAGCTAACTTCATTAAGTTTACAAGTGGGACAAAATATTGTAGCCAACAGTTCATAGATGGCAGACTTAATTTGACCAACTTTGGTTTCCTAAATTTGGATTTTGCTGATAAGGCTATTGTTGCCTGAACCCTTTTCCAAGGTATTTGTGAGATTGGTCTGGATCTTGTGTGAGAAAGTCCAGTCATGAGTTGGATCCCATTCTTACTGTATTTCTTGCGCATTTTTTGTACAAGTACCACAACCATTTCTTTGTAATCTTTAAAACTCTATTAATGGCTGAAAGAATGCCTTGTTCCCTATTTACTGTATGTGTGTTGTGTGTTCATCCTGCCAATATAAATAGTAAGTGCATTAGCAGAGTTTATATGGTTTTCATATGTTAGTAGATTTCCTGGGGAAAAAAAGAACTATGCCCTATTTTTCCAGCTCTATCAAGATTTAATTGACATATAACATTGCATAAGTTTAAGGTGTACAATATGTTGACTTGATACGTATATATTGCAAAAAGATGGTCATCATTATGTTAGTTTATACCATAGTCACATCACATAATTACCATGCCTTATTTGTAGCAACTATTAGGTATATAATACAGTATTATTAACTCTAGGGGCCCAGTGCACAAAAATTTGTGCACTTGGGAGGGGGAAGGGGGCTCCCTTAGCCCGGTCTGTGCCCTCTCACAGTCTGGGACCCTTCGAGGGATGTCCATCTGCTGGTGTGCCTGGCCAACCTGGGTGAGGGGCTGATGGCTGTTCACAGGCTGGCCAAGTCTCCCAGTGGGGACCCTCACCCCATGGGGCTGAGTGAGAGGCTGAGGGCTGTTTTCAGGCTGCCCATAGTCCCTTCAGGGTTCAGGTCCATCCTGGGGTGCCTGGTCAGCCTGGGTGAGGGTCTGAGGGCCATTTTCAGGCTGTCCACAGCCCCTTCAGGGTTTGGGTCCCTACTGGGGTGCCTGGGAAACCTGGGTGAGGGGCTGAGGGCTGTTTGCAGGCTGGCCACAGCTCCCATTGATCCAAGGTCCCAGCGAGGCTGGCTGAAATCACGTTTCTGGGGTTTATTTATCTTCTATAATTGAAACTTTGTTGCCTTGAGTGGAGGGCACAGTCTGCCTAGGCAGGCAGTTTCCTCCATCGCTGGTTCAACAGAAGCCTCCTGTTTGCTCTAGCTCCATGGCTTCTGGCCACCATCTTGGCTAGGTTAATTTGCATATTGTCACTCTGATTGGCTGGTGGGCATGGCTTGGCTGGTGGGCATGGCTTAGGTGTTATAGAGTGAGGGTTAATTTGCATATTACTCTTTTATTAAATTAGATAATCACCATGCTGTACATTAGGTCCTCAGAAGTTATTTGTCTTATAACTGAAAGTTTGGACTCTGTCCACCATCTCCCCACTTCCCCATCATCCAGTGCTGGTAACTGCCATTCTACTCTGTTTTTCTGAGTTCATCCTTTTTTGATTCTACATGTAAATGATGATACTTTGTCTTTCTCTGACTTATTTCACATAGTGCTTGTAAGGCATGTCCATGTTGCCACAAATGCTACGCACAACTACCTCTGATTTCCATTCCCATCCCACAGGATTCAGCAGAATGTTTTGCATGTAGCAAATTCACCCATTCGCTCACTGATATACTTACTTAGAATCTTGCTCTGTTATTATTAAACACTAATAATAGGTCTTTAATCCAAAGAGATGAGAGAGTCATTAGGAAGAAATGTACTTTAGTCATGTAAGTGTTTCCAGGTGGCTTCTCAGTCTGTTTTCTGTAACCCTATGCAGTTGAGATTTTGAAAGCTATAGGTCAAGAAATGTGGATTTTTCCTTTGTAACCTTATAAAATTCATCAGGTCTTTATTGTTTACCATTTCTTCATCTTTAAAATGGTACTCACACATGTTCAACTTTCCCTGTAAGAGCATTGTAAGGATAAAATTAGGAAAGAGTTGAGAAAATGATGTGAAAGAATGAAACATTTTGATCATTGACATATATACCCAAATATACATGTGTGTATACTCATAAATATACATGTAGCATGCTTTTAATTAAGCATTTATCATTCTTGTAGTCAAATTAGTCAAATCATAAGTTATATAGATTTATTGTGTTGTGGAAGCATTCTGAATTTTTATTTTGCATTGAGAAAAAAATATTTTCACATGTTCTAGGATACCAAGTGTGTTAAAATGAAACCCTGTGATTTGAATAGCTCAAGCTTCACTGAGAAGTGGCTGTAACTCTGTAATACTTTATTGAGGTCAGACTGAAAATAGAAGCCAAAATCTTACTCATATTGCTGTCTCTTGGTGACAAAGCTACAAAACCGTTTCTGCCTTCTAGGCCCTGTTGATTCAGTGATAGCTGAGGTCAGCCCTAAGATTTAGTGATGGCGGAAATAGCTGATAATCTGCATCTGTAGCTTCCAAAGTCTCAGCTCTATGCAAGAGAAGTATTTTAGATGAAAACATGCAGAGGTACAGTTCACAAAATTACCAATGAAACAAATGCGTATTTTGCAGTGGTAGCAACAGTGTCAATTTGGAATATGATTTATATATTTAAATTCCCAGGGGTAGAGTTACCATATTTGAGATATAGTTCAACCTCACTATAGATTATCATGAATGCTGGAGGCACAATATAAGAAAAATGAACACCCACGTCTTGCGGCTTTCAGTTAAAACCTGGTAACTTTTTGTGCATATTTGAGAATTCACACATACTGGAGCTGCCAAGATGACTCAAGGTTTGGGGAAGAAACATTTCCAGGTTTGTTTGTTATGTGTTTTGCAAAGCTCGGCCTACATATTTCTGGAGTTTTATTGCCATAAAACAGTTATTCCTTGGGTTTTTGATTCATGTGTCAGTGTTCCAGGAAGGTGTGGGAGTTTGTCGCGTTTTGATATTGTGTGTATGCACGCAATTAAATCTTAACATGTCCTGATGCTATGAAGAATTCACTCATGTATCCAACAGAGTCTATGGACCAGCTTTTTCTGCCTTCATCCTTTAAATCAAAAGCTTCAGGTATAGGCATGAAATATCTCTTGAAAATAAGCAGAAAACAGAATTTTATCACAAAAGAATGCACTAGTAAATGATGGTATAAATGGTAGACTGGAATGTGCCAGTCATATAAATGGAATGACAGTCACTGTGATCATTACAATTATAATGGTATTTCATTATGTTTATTATTGCATAATAAACTTTTGATGGTTTATCAAATTCAGGAATGGTATCCGTAGAGAGAATGGTAAACAAATCCATTATAATAACATTAAGATATTTTTAAAGTCTTTATGTCCACTTTAAGCAATTTACATACAGTATTTATTGATCCTCATAACAAAATTTTGAATCAAATGGTATTATTCAC
>PVJC01015010.1:0-35653 GCA_004026665.1 Murina feae
TTCTTGAAAAACCTAATAACCGTGGTTTTGAACTCTATATCCTGTCGTTTTCTTTCCTCCATTTCTGTCATTTGTGACCTGTTTCTTTGTCTCCGCATTTTGGCTGCTTCCCTTTCTGATTTAGGCGATCACTGCAAGGAATTAACCTCTAAGCCACTTGGTTATGAGAGTCAGCTGTGTCTACAGTGGGAGAACTTCTATGCTGGAGACTCCCTTATGGGGCAAGAGTTGTTTCAGTGGGGCTTTTATGCTCACTGCATCTGCCCCGAGTGTGTTCCCTGTGGATCTGTTTTGTTTAGGTTAGTCCCACTCTGGCCACTGGGTTAGGCTGGCTCCTGTATCTTTAAGGAGGTGTTGATTAAGCCTTTGCCTTAGGCTACTCAGTCTTTTATATGCAAAAGCCCCTGACGCAGCTGGGGAGAGGCGGGGCCTCGGGGAGTTTGCAGGGCAGGGCGGAACAAATAGCTATGGTGCTTCTCAGCCCTGCGCTGAGAGACACCAGGTCTCTGTTTCCCATGGTAATTGCTGCAAGCAATGCTGAGAGAAACTGCTTTGGATTTCCTCCCGGTGCCAGTCAGTCCCCCTTCTTCGGGTGTCTGGGTCCTCAGAAACGCACCTGGAACTGGAGTTCAGAGCCACTGGGAACTTGTGGCTCTCTCCGTTTTTGGAAAAGAACCGCGTCCTCCAGTGCCAGCCCTCTCCCCGAGCCCCATGTGCACGCCTCCGTACCTCTGTAGTTTGTTTCCGCTGCTCCTCTGAGTCTCAGACTCTTTTCTAGTTGTAGGATTTTCACTCAGCCAGCCTTCCTGTGGGTGCGAGTGGTGTCCCTGTGTTCTTTTCGTGGTTTTTCTGAAATAGTTGTTCATGGCTGCATTTACGGTGTTTACCTTATGCCGCCATCTTGTTTCTCCAATTCAACCTCTTGAGTGGCTTGTACTAATCAGGGGTGCAGTTCAAATTTATAGGTGGAGCTTTTTCAAAATGTTCATGTCTTATTTTCTTTTTGCCTCTAGAATCCAGCTTAGTGGCCAGGATATTCACAACCATCCATTTGAGAAAAGGGAAAAGAAAGACAAAACCTAGAAAAGTCCCCAAACATATTTAAACAAACACTGATTTAGAAAAAAAATAGAAATGTGTCTCTATAATTGGAAAATAGAAAGACCACAATTATCTCATCAGCTTCCATTCTGACATTATAATAAACTAGAGGCTCAGTGCATAAAATTTGTGCATGGGGGTAGGGAGGGCGTCCCTCAGTCCGTCCTACACCCTCTCCAATCAGGAACCCTTCAGGGGATGTCCAACTGCCTGCTGGATTGGGCCTAAACTGGCAGTCGGACATCCCTCTCACAATCCGGGACCACTGTCTCTTAACCACTCACCTGCCTGCCTGCCTGATGCCCCTAACTGCTCCCCTGCTGGCCTGATCATCCCTAACTGATTTCCCCTACCAGTGTGATCACCCCTAACCACCTCTGCCTCGGCCCCTGCCACCATGACTTTGTCCAGAAGGATGTCTCTAAGATGTCTGATCTATCCAGTCTAATTAGTATATTAGCCTTTTATTAGTATAGATAGTATAACCTTGACCATGGGA
Organism: Murina feae; assembly: GCA_004026665.1. NCBI lineage: Eukaryota > Metazoa > Chordata > Mammalia > Chiroptera > Vespertilionidae > Murina > Murina feae. The sequence continues at coordinate 1,601 of PVJC01015010.1, forward strand.
CAAAATCTGCTTTAACTGATCCAACAGAGTATTGAAGAAGTTGCATCTCAGCCAGGTGAAAGGGAAGGTATAAACTATAAAAACACCTTTGATAACAAACAACTTCACAACTGCTCTTACATCCCAGAAGCCAGATATTATAGGTTTAAATAGTTGAGTTTTTTGGTTTTTTTTTTTTTTATTATTTCAAGGAAGCATCCATTTCTATGTGCACAGAGAATCATTGGCTTGGATCAATTTTAAGGGCACTGATCCCATCCACTGAGCTCTGATATAAGTCTAATGCTGTAAACCTCAATAGTCCTAGAGTTATGGATATGCATAATACACTGAGTAATCTGATGCAGAGAGGTTGTAGAGAATTTTGGTGCCTGAGGGTATTTTATATGTTTTAACTGTAATAATGTTTATTTTCCATAGGGTTTATAACTTGATTGATAATCTTTATCCAAAGCTCTATGGTAAATGTTTTATTTTAAATATATTTCCAGCCCTAGCTGGTTTGGTTCAGTGGATAGAGTGTCAGCCTGTGGACTGAAGAGTCTTAGGTTTGATTTTGGTTAAGGGCACATGCCCAGGTTACAGGCTTAATCCCCAGTAGGCAGTGTGCAGGAGGCAGCCAATCAATGATTCTCTTTCATCATTAATGTTTCTATCTCCTTCTCAATGAAAAATATATCATATATATATATATATATATATATATATATATATATATATATTAGAATATTAGGGGCCATTGCACAAAAATTTGTGCACTCGCAGTGGGGGGGGGGGGGGCGTCCCTCAGCCTGGCCTGTACTCTCTCACAGTCTGGGACCCCTCAGGGGATCTCCACCTGCTGGCATGCCTGGCCGGCCTGGGTGAGGGGCTGATGACTGTTTGCAGACTGGCCAAGTCCCCAGTGGGGACTTTCTCCCCATGGGAGTGTGGTCAGCCTGGGTGCAGGGCTGAGGGCTGTTTTCAGGCTGCCCACAGCCCATTCAGGGTTCGGGTCCCTACTGGGGTGCCTGGCCAGCCTGGGTGAAGGGATGGGTGAGGCAGCTGGGCACTGCCCCCAGGATCCCAATCACTGGCTCCGCCTCCTCCACAGCCGGAGCCCAACTGACCATGCTGGACGCCACCTGCGGCTCCTGCTCATCTGCTCAGGGGTCATCATGGCAACCTCCCAGCAGGCCCTGTTGGGTGCTGCCTGTAGTCTGATTGCCTGCTGGGCTCCCGTTGCCAGGATAACGCTACCAGCGTCCTGCCCAATCGCTATGGGCACGACTATTTTTGACCCAGAGTAATGGTTAATTTGCATATTATACTTTTATTAGATAGGATATATATATATACTAGAGGCCTGGTGCACAAATTTGTGCACTTGGGGGGGGGGTCTCCCTCAGCTTGGCCTGTGCCCTCTCACAGTCTGGGACCCCTTGGGGGATGTCAACCTGCTGGCTTGCCTGGCCAGCCTGGGTGAGGGGCTGATGGCTGTTTCAGGCTGCCCACAGCCCCTTCAGGGTTCAGGTCCCTTCTGGGGTGCCTGGCTGGAAGCAGGTATCTGGGATTTATTTAACTTCTATAACTGAAACTTTGTTGCCTTGGTTTCCTCCTCCTCCCTTCCCCCCCCCCCCTGCTCAAAGCCTGGGTTGCCCCTGGCAACCCAAGGTCCCAGCCCTGCAGGTATCTGGTGTTTATCTTCTATAATTGAAACTTTGTAGCCTTGAGTAGAGCTCAAGGCCAACAGGGCCCTGGCTTCCTCCATTGACCAGGGCAACTCCAGTTCTGCGGCTGCCGCTATCTTAGTTGAGTTAATGTGCATATTTTCTCCTGATTGGTTGGTGGGTGTGGCTTGTGGGTATAATGGAGTGAGGGTCATTTGCATATTGCTCTTTTATTAGATTAGATATATACAGTTTAATGAAGTATTCATTATTATCTCATTTATACTTAAGAACACTGAAACCTAGAGACCAGGATCTTGCTAAAGGGAACCTGTCCTTAAGGACACAGAGCAAGAGTTTTAATTCATCTCTGTTCATTGGCAAACTTCTACTAGCTTTTCTTCAAATTTGAGAACTATTAGGTAGCATGCTTGGGTATACAGCCCAGATTTCTTGATTCTTAAACTTTGGAATCTGAAGGAGGTGTAAGGTTCTGTGCTTCTTGAGTTGACCCTGATAGGTTGCGCTTTGGGAAATCTAGGGAGGTCTTAGGGCTCTTGGGGACCTCTGTATTTACTCAGCAAGAGAATGGGCAGGAGTCCCAATGTTCTGAAATGAAATAATATTTCCAGAAATTCCTAGAATGTGATAAAATTATAAGGCCCTGGAGAGGAGACTTGGGTGATGCTAAAGAAAAAAGAATCGCTCTGTCTTCATATATGAAGGAATGTTGAGGAAGAACAAATGCAATAGGTGACCATTTATGCTTCCATACAATGGACTGTAGTCTGAGTTTAACTCGGATGGAGTAATCACCACCATCACCCTGGATTTTTTAATCTCTGCTTACGCAGTGTTTCATTTATTAATATGTGTGCTGGTTAATTTTATCTGTCAATTGGATGGCCATGGGATGCCCAGATTAAACACTATTTCTGGGTGTTTTTCTGTAAGGATTTCTGGATAAGGTCAGCATTTGAATTTCTGGACTCAGTAGATTGTTCTCCCTAATGTAGATAAGCGTCATTCAGTCGATTGAGCACCTAAATAGAATAAAAGGCATTAGAAATAAGAATTCTCCACTTTTTCTCCTACCTTACAGCTGGGACATGTCATCACATCTTCTCTGGTCCTTATACTGAAACTTATACCATTGGGGCGTGTGGTTCTCAGGCCTTTGGACTCAGATTGAAGTATAGATTGACTCCTGGGTCTCCAGCTTGTAGACAGCAACCCACAGGACTTCTCAGCCTCCATAATCATGTGAACAAGTTGCTCACAATAAATCTCCAATATATATGCTTTTAATTCTTTTCTGATTTGCCGGTTTTCTTTAAAGAAAATGTATCTGACTCTAAAGGTCAAGTGTTACAGGATTGATTATGTAGATTTGTGGCTAATAGTCAACTCATTTCAGGTATGTGAACTATAAAGACAAACTAGGTCTTTAGACAGCCATAAAATATGGTCTGAAGATGCTATGTATTTCTCACTACTCTGATTAAGTGCTCATTTGGGTAGCTGATTGCTACATTGTCCGAAATATTAATCAATAGCCAGTTGAACAATACCTCTGATTTGGTTTAGGACCACTTGGCTAAGATAAGGAAACATAAATCAAATTCCCACTGGTAACCAAACCCCCATAATCATTGCTGAAATATTGTCAACATTTGTTTTGACATTGTCCCCAAAATAAGATTTCTGGAACTTAGGGAGATCAGGTTATTTAATGTAGCACATTCTGTACTATGTGCAAATAAAGAGTAGGCATTCTATATTCTGAGGCAAGGAGAAGTCTCTGGCAAGACTAGATAATGATAGAGAACAGATTTTGTGAGAAAATTCAGAAAAAACAGATGAAGTAAGATATAGCAACTAGAAGTCTGATGCATGAATCTCATGCAAGAATCGGCCTTCCCAGCCCTGGCTGCCCTCACAGGCCCAGCTTCATCTGGAAGGTTGTTCTACTGTTAGATTTGCATATGACACTTTTATTAGTATAGATTTTTTTAGCTGCTTCAATGATAGCAAAATTCCCTTGGGCAAAAAAATGGTTTGTCTCCTTTTTCAGTTACAAATTGCTGTGAATAAAAACAATGCAAAATGTGATTCTTAAATACAAATAAATTATATACAAATAAATTTTAAATGCTTCTGTACTTTTTATTTTGATGGAAGTATTTTGTGCCACGTGAGAACTCAATGAGTTGTCATCTATTACTTGTTTTATAGTTGGCATTTGAAAATTATAATTACTATACTGAAAAATATAAGCATTAAAGTTAAAAACAGAATTCTATCTGGATTGCAAATTTAGTTGTTTTTTTTTTTTTTAATTAATCTTTATTGTTGAAAGTATTATAGTTGTCTGCCCTTTTTCTTGCCATTGACCCCTTTCAACCTGTGCCCACCCCCTCCCAGGCCTTCACCACATTACTGTCTGTGCCCAAGAGCCATGCATATATGTAGTTAATCACTGGCTTCCCACCCTTGTCCTCTCTCTGAAATGCATTAGGTGCTTCTATGTGTTCAGATCTATTTTGTTCATCAGTTTATTTTGTTCGTTAGATTGTTCATGAGATTGTGTGATACTTATCTTTCTCTGATAAGTATGTCAAATTTAGGTTTAAATAGCAACTAGTAGATGAAATAAATCCTGAACTCTCACTGAAATATGTAGAAATAGTACTTTTCATAAGGAATGCAATGTAAAATCCTAGATGATGGGTTTATATACGTGTATGTGATCTTTATAAACAGAACTGGAGGATTATTTGTATGTGGCAACATTATTCTTGCTTTCTTGAAACAAAAATATCTACAAGTAACAGCAACATTTTCAACCACAAGAACATATTTTTGCTCTTTTATTCATCTCTGTGCTGAAAACTATTGGCTCGCTTCTTATTGACTGGAAAAGAATCTATTGCTTCGGAGGAAAGAAAGTCATCAGTCCTGGTTAGTACAAAATTGTGGAAGTCAATGAAAATGAAGCAATGAGTGCAGGTTACAAAGATCTTAGGGAGATACATTTATAAATAGATTTTATGTGAAGTAATTCTTTGCTTACAGAAATGAAGGGAAGCGAAGATCCAGTTGGTTTGGGGAAAAATGGAACAGAAGGCCCAAGTCAAACTTAGCTGCATATATTTTGCTCACTCTCAGTAGTCAAGGTAATAAGAGTTCCTTCCCATGGCAAAATGAATCTAAATAATGCGAACATTCATTAGAGGTGAACCCTGGTGCTATCTGTGTTTTGAGCAGTTCCACCTGGAGGTGAGGAACATTAGAAGACCTTGTCCCAGTGTGTGATGGGATGAAATTCATAAGCTCCTGAGGGAAGCAGCATTGCATGTAATATTATACAGATTGAAACACAAAAATAGTAATCAGGCATTATATTATACTAGAGTTCTGGTGCACAAAAATTTGTGAACTGTCCTGGTGGGGGGACTAGGAGGGGGTCCCTCAGCCCGGCCCATGCCCTCTCGCAGTCTGGGACCCCTCAGGGGATGTCCATCTGATGCTGTGCCTGGTGAGGGGCTGATGGCTGTTTGCAGGCTGGCCAAGCCCCGCCTAGGGACCCTCACCCCATGGAGGTGTGGCCAGCCTGGGTGAGGGGTTGAAGGCCATTTTCAGGCTGCCCACAGCTCCCATTGACCCAACGTCCAAGCAAGGCTGGCTGGAAACAAGTTTCTGGGGCTTATTTATCTTCTATAATTGAAACTTTGTTACCTTGAGCGGAGACCTAGGCAGGCAGCGAAAGCCTCCTGTTTGCTTCAGCTCTGTGGCTTCTATAATTGAAACATTGTTGCTTGAGCAGAAGCCTGCCGGCCTAATCAGGCAGTTGCAACGGAAACCTCCTGTTTACTCTAGCTCCGTGGCTGCCAGCCTCCATTTTGGCTGGGTTAATTTGCATACAGCTGCTCTGATGGGCTGGAAGGTGTGGCTTGGCTGGTGGGTGTGGCTTAGGTATCTTGGAGTGATGGTTAATTTGCATATTACTCTTTTATTAGATTAGACTAGAGACCCTATGCACAAAATCCATGCAAGAGTAAGCCTTTACAGCCCCAGGTGCCTCCCAACCTTGAAGCCCCAGCTTTGTCTGGGAGGTCATCTGGAAGGTCATCCAGAAGGACATCCAGATGGTTGTTTTGATGTTTGGCCATTCAGTCAACTAGCATATTATGCTTTTATTATTGCAGATTATTATAGATTCTAGAGATTCTAGATGAGTAAGACAGTGGCCATCCAATTTAGGAAACTAACAGTTTATAGCAGCGGTTGCCAACCAGTGATTCACTGGTGGTATGTGAGGTCCAAAAGGTTGAGAACCGCTCGTTTATAGGGAGGGATGCATGCATTAATAAATACATTGAAATAAATATTATAGGCACTATTATAGAACCTGATACAGGGCAGAGTGACATTCAGAAAAGGTCATAATTTATTTTACCTGGGATGATGAGTAAAGGTTTCATGACAGAGTTGATATCTAAGTTGCACCTTGACAGATAAGTATGAGTTAGACAAGATAGACCATCATGACTGGGCAGTCATGAAAAGATGTCACTAGCTGAAACAGGATTACCTTAAGAATGGATGGGTGGAAGGAAGGACAGAAGGAATGAATCTGTACTGTAAGTAGATTTACAAGGCATTTTTGTCTATTATTTTAAGTAATTAGGTTTTGGTTTAAAGCAATGAGACTTGTATGTGGGCTTTCATTAAAACTGTTGTTAAAAATCTACATGGAATTCAAATTGTTTCTTCCACTCCTATCAGTAATATAATTCAAAAAACAGTGTAAAATATATACAAATTTATAACTAAAGGTCAAATTACTATGTTAACCCAGGCTTTGTCAGTAAAAACACATTTTAAATATTTTAATTGTCACCTACCATGTGAAAATCATGCTCAGAAATTTGAATTGGTACACAGAAAAAAATTTTATAGAGTGAGTTTATATCTGGCATATTACATATTAAAGAATTTATATTATGACTAAAAGAAAACTACCTATGCATTAAGCAAATAAAATAAATAAATGAATGCTATTTTATTCCACTGAGTCCTAGATTTTTAGTTGGGTTTCATATGTGTTTAGGGCTAGGTCACATACTGGAGGAGATAAAGGTTGGTAATGTATCTGTTATCAATGGCTAAATAACAAACAACCTAAACATAGTGATTTAAGCAACAGTGATTTATTTTTTTTTATTATTCTATCCAATGGCTAGATGGCTTATCTGGTGGAATCAACTGGGGCCGCTAGTGTGGTTGCATTTGGCAGGAGGAGAAGAGAGGACAGAACTAAAAGCTATCATTAAGGGCACCTTGGTTCTCTCCTTATGGTCTCTCTAAGAGACTTGCTTGGCCTTTCTCACAGCAAAGAGTCTCCAGGCTGTAAGCTGAAATGAAGTATTCCGAGAGTAGAAACTATAAGAGATTATAAAGAGGGGATTCGGAGGTCTCACAACCTCCCTTTGGCTACATTCTAGTGGTCGAAGATGGTCAGAGACAGGCCAAGTTCAAATGGAGGCAGTGAGGATGATGACAGATGTGATTATGAGAGTAGTAAATTCTCCTTGTGAAAGGCATGTGGGATGGAAGCTATTGTCATGGCCATCTTTGAAAATAACCTGCCACCAGTTAGTAGAATTAGCTAACTTTCATATTCAATTTGAATGAATTTAGGCAGGTATAAGTCCTCTCCAGTTTTCCAATATCTCCATCAGACCTTCTTGTTTTCTACCTCTTCCAACTCTCTGTCCTCCAAAACATTTGTTTTCTAACCATAATTTTTAGAATCCATATTTACTTATTAGAATTCAGGAGGATAGAAATAGTATAATAGAGTATCTATAAACTCTTTCTTGTAAAGGCTTTGAAGAATATTGACCTACTTTCATCAACTAGATCATGATTTAACAGTATTTAAAAAATTTGACCTAAGAAAACAAGACAAAAATTATTTCCCAGAAATTACATTTTTATAGTTAATATTATCCTTCAAAATAGAAGTCCTCACAAATTTTTATTATCAGTGTGAGAGGATTTAAAGTATAGGCTGAAGAACAACATTAAATACGGCAGCAAAGGATGGGCAGTGACAGTCAGGAGCCAGAAGAGCTTCCATTGACTTCATAAAAGTTTTGTGTGGAAGCTGGGAGAAACAAATAAGAGGACGAGATGAAAGAGAGGGATATGGTGATATAGATCAACCCATTATCTCATAATTAAAGCTGCCACAGTACTCAGAAAAAAATTTAGTTATATAAAACTCATGGTCTTGAAACATGAGTTAGACTCACTTCTGTGTCTCTCTGTTGAATATATTGTTTCATTTTCTCTGTTTGTAGGACGAGTTAAATTAAGCTTGAAATTTTATGAGATGAATCTGGCTCAGAAGCATTTTGTAAATATTATGACAATAAATCTATAGCAAAATCACTGCAGCGGAGTTTGCAGAAAATGATATTGAAATGCTAGAAAGTTTGGGCGACTGGCTCAGTGACGATAATGACCTTAAATTGAACATACAGCCCTAGCTGGTTTGGCAAGGTGGATAGAGCGTCGGCCTGTGGACTGAAAGGTCCCGGGTTCGATTCCAGTCAAGGGCATGTACCTTGGTTGTGGGCACATCCCCAGTAGGGAGTGTGCAGAAGGCAGCTGATCAATGTTTCTCTCTCATCAATGTTTCTAACTCTCTGTCTGTCTCCTTTCCTCTCTATAAAAAACCAATAAAATATATATTTTTTTTAAAAATTGAACTTACAGGTTTGGCCTATAAATTTGGAATAATCAAGGTATTGATGTGATTTTGATTTAAAAAAGCTGTTTGACAATATTAAGACCTAGATTTTATAAAATCCTGGATAAGTTTTGATTTTCCAGGAGATAATATCTATGACTGTATGGCATAGTATCCTGTGATTTATTAATGCAGTCTATGTATTGGTTTCCAACAAAGTTGTAACACATTTTGTAACAGAAAAGCTTTAATATAACTTCCATTGTAAACATCAATTTATAAGAAGAGAGAGATGTATTGAGATTTTCTCTTTTAGTAATATTCATAGTACATCAGAAATATTCATTCTCCTGGTCTCACATCCTATATAATAAAAGGGTAATATGCAAATTGACCTTAACAGCAGAACAACTGGTAATAACTGATCACTCAATGCAGGAGCTGTCCTATGGTAGTCAGTGCGCTTCCACAGGGGGAGCTCTGCTCCGCCACAAGCCAGGCTGATGGCTGCCAGTATAATAGTAGTGGTGGGAGCCTCTCCTGTCTCCTCAGAAGTGCTAAGGGAAGCTGCTTAGGCCTGCTCCCTGCTGGTAGGTGGACATCCCCTGAGGGCTCCTGGGCTGCCAGAGGGATGTCTGACTGCCAGCTTAGGCCTAATCCCCTAGGAAGTGGACCTAAACCAGCAGGTAAACATCCATTGAGGGGTCCCAGACTGTGAGACGGCACAGGCTAGGCTGAGGGACCCCCCCCCCACAAGTGCACAAATTTTTGTGCACCAGGCCTCTAGTATTAAATATGTGAAAGAAATCCAATCATTAGGGATCTAGTAGTTTATAATTTTGAAATCAGATAATCAGATGCATGTATCTGTCCAACTTACACCATACACAAAAATAAACTCAAAATGGATAAAGGACTTAAATGTGAGATGGAAAACCATAAAAATCTTATCCAGAGGCAGCAAAATATCAGACATATCTTGTAGCAATATGTTTACTGACACATCTCCTAGAAGAAATGAAACTAAGGAGAAAATAAACAGGACTACATCAGAATAAAAATCTTTTGCATAACAAAAGAAACTATCAATAAAACAACAAGAAATCCCACTGCATGGAAGGACATATTTGCCAATGATATTTCAAATAAGATAATATTTCAAATAAGATAATGATATTTCAAATAATATCATTTGCCAATGATATTCCAAAATTCATAGGGAACTCATACATCTTAACAGAAGGAAAATAAACAATCCAATTGAAAAAATGAGGAAAGGACCTAAATAGACACTTTTTGAAAGTGGACATACAGAAGGCCAAGACACATATGAAAACACACTCAAAGTCACTAATCATCTAAAAGATGGAAATTAAGATGACAATGAGGTACTATGTCCACACCTGTGAGAATGACTGTCATCAACAAATGACAAGTGTGGTTGAGGATGTGGAGAAAAAGGAACCCTCATGCACTGCTGGTGGGAATGAAGACTGGTGCAGACACTGGAAAGCAGTATGGATTTTCCTCAGAAAACTAAAAATGGAACTCCCATTTGACTCAGTAATCCCGCTTCTAGGAATATATCCCAAGAACTCAGAAGCACCAATTAGAAAGGAAATATGCACCCCTATGTTCATAGCAGCACAGTTTGCAATGGCTAAGGTTTGGAAATAGCCTAAGTGCCCATCAGCAGATGAGTGGATTGAAAAACAATAGTACATCTATACAATGGAATAAAGAAAGAACTCTTACTGTTTGCAAAAGCATGAATGGACCTGGAGAGCATTATGCTAACTAAAATAAGCCAGTCAGAGAATGATAAGTATCACACAATCTCACTCATTTGTGGAATTTTATGTACAACGTAAACTGATGAACAAATATAGACCCAAAGATATGGAAACATCGAACAGACCATCAAACCTCAGAGGGAAGGCAAGGGAGGGTGAGTGGGGGGATAAGAGATCAACAAAGGACTTGTATGTATGCACATAAGCATAACCAATGGGCACAGACAGTGGGGAGGGGGTGAGGGCAAGTTCGGGGGGGGGGAGTGGGAGTGGTGGGGGAAGAGGTCAATGAGGGGAAAAAAGGAGACATATATAATACTTTCAACAATAAAGAATTTAAATTAAAAATAAAATCATCAGATGCTGACATGACCCAATAAAACCATGGCCTAATGTAGCAATTGTGGACTTCATTCAGTCATAAAAAATAAAGTTTGAAATAAAATTTTATATCACTTTTAGTTGGAGATTTTTATAATGTTCTTAACTCTTGATTTTCATTTTTCAATGACCAATATGACAGCTACTTCTCTTGTAATAAAAAAAATCCTTTCCTGCTAACCATTTACCTCTACTGTAAAGTCCAAACACATTAGCATGAAAACACAGGCAGCCTTTACTTCTGATCAATATTTTGGCTGCCCAGGTTACAGCTTTCTAACAATCTGCTCAGAGCAATTTAAATTTAACGCTTTGCAGTTGCTACCTTCAAATGCTTACTCATTTCAGCCTTGAATTTGTGTTTTGTAGGTAAAGTCCAGTGGGGTAATGTGCCAGAGGCTTGGACAATGGGTAAAACACATGGTCCACCCCTATCCCCCAAACAGGATCACAGCCTCTCAGACCCTACACCACACAGTGAGCTCTGCCTTCCTCAGAGGGGATGATGATGACTGGGATTCTGTAGTAGAATCACGCTTGCATTTCATCACTTTTGCCTGTGGCCCCAGAAGTGGTTGGGTGTATGGGGAGAGAAGAGAAGGGTACACTTGCCTGATACTCAGGACAGGGCACCACTGTGGCTGCTGCATCTGGGCAAGCAACACCATGGGCCACACACCTGGTGGTTGGGCGGATGAGATGGTAGGAATCTTGCCCCCACCCCTGATTCAGGGGCACAGAACACATAGCTCATTCCAGCGGAAAGATGCTATCCCTTAGGGAATAGGACAGAGAACCCGGTGAGGAGGGGATATTCACACCTCCCCAGCTCCCACACACGCTCCCAGAAAAGGCTGCACATTTTGATTTTGCACTGGGCTTCCCAAATTATGTAGTTGGCCCTGACTTTTTCTTACCCTCTCCATACCTTCAGCTATAGTGAAGTATTTTGAGTTTCTGAAATATATTTCCTTTGCACATTGGTGGTATTTTTTTAAAACCTGTAATAGGTTTGCCCCACTTAAATACCCAGAAAAGTCCTATTCATGCTTAACAGTGCAATCATAAACATCTCTCTGGTAAATCTACATCCTCCATCTACATTCTAACAAATAGATTTAGATATTCCCCCATGTTGCTTTAAGATATAGTGGGAACCCCCCTCTGATATTTAACATACTAATTTGCAAGCTCATGTCAGCCTTTAATTCTGAAGGGCAAAGCCTGTTTTATTGAATCTGACACATGCTGGTCAGATAATACATATTTACTGAAAAACAACATTTATCTTTAGTTACAATAATGCATATTATTTATAATACTTCAGTATTCCATTGAATAACTTTCCCATAATATGTGGCTCTCAGTGAACATTTAGCATATTTAAAGTGGAACACATTTTCTTGAGAGTGCTATTTTTCCATTCTAATTTAAGAAACATTTCATAAACACACACACCCAAACACACATATAAATACAAACAGTAGGCATGATAAATACTTGGCCTTACTGAGGGCAAGGAAAGAATATTAGACATGTATTGTTTTTGTTCACTTGACTTTAAACTGAACTATCTGTGAATTTCAGTGACAACTAACCCTGAACAAGGTATACAAATTCAGACAAGTGACTTACATAATACCAAGGATTCAACCTGTGAAATGAGTTGATAATTCACTTGCTGTTTTTACCATTAGCTTTACTTTAAATGAGCTACTCTTGTTTCTAATGGTTACATACAAGCATCAGCCCTATCTTCAATTTTTGACTAATATATGGTACTTGAACTTATGCACTCTAGACATGAGATTTCCAATCTTTGATTATTTGAGGAATGCAATCACAATCATTGCTATGTGTTTGCACCTCCCATGTGACTAGCTATACTTCAGTAGATCTGGAGGTAGGAAGAGGAAAATAGTCAAGACCAAGTACATAATTTGCAGGGCCAAGTGCAATATAATACCCTACATAATAAAAGGCTAATATGCAAATTGTCCTCTTGGGAGTTCGACCAATCAGGAGTTTGACTTACCAGGAGTTCAACTGCTCGCTATGATGTGTGCTGACCACCAGGGGGAAGCACAGAATGAAGGAAGGCCTGGGCCAGCAGCTGGAAGACCCTGATCAGCTCTGATTGCTGACCAGGCTTAAGGACCTTATCTGTGCATAAATTTCGCGCATTGGGCCTCTAGTATGTTATTATATATATATACATATATATTTTTTTTCTAATAAAAGAATAATATTGAAATTGACTGTTTCTTCAGGACACCTAAGCCATGCCCACCAGCCAATCAGAGCAACTGTATGTAAATTAGCCCAGCCAAGATGGCGGAGACCGCAGCCTCGGGAGAAGCTGAGCACAGAGGTCCAGCAGGGCAGACAAAAGACCTCTGCCCTAGGATCCAGGCTGCAGGCACGGGCAGGAGAAGCAAGCCCACACTGTGGTCCAGGGGAGAAAGAAGCTGTGCCATTAGCGGGTCCCCAAATAGAGGAGTGGATGGTCCAGAGGTGGAGGTGCTCCTGCTTTGCAGCTGCAGTGTTGGGGCTGCATGGGCAGCTGCCACCTGGCTGGGGCTAAGCCTTGAGCTGGGAGTTAATGCCCCCTCCACATAGAAGCTTTAATGAGGGAAGAGGGATGCTCTCTCTTTAGATCACACACACACACCCCCTCCTGGGCCCCCTCTCATGCCGGCTCCATTTTCTCTGCCACAGGAACAAGGGTCTCCTGTGAGAGGACCCTGGTCTCCCTTCAAAGCTGGGGTGAACCCCCAGAGGAGCCAGGAGATGGAGAGACAGGCAGGGGGTGGGGCGGAGGGAGCAGCAGCTGGGGGAGAGTTTGGGGGGAAGTAATCAGGTGGGGGAGGGGTGGAACAGGATGGAAGGAAGAACTTTATAAAAGAGTCAGTGAACAGCAGAGTTAAAAAAAGAGGATGTATGAGTGAACTATAGGGCCCATAATGAAAACCAAGTATAGTTGTGTACTGGGGACAGATTTTAAAAGTAGAAGTCGGAAAAGAAAAAAAAGATAAATGATAGTGGATAATTAGGCAGGTAGATAGGTATTAAGACAGTGGAAGTAAGTAGAGAAGAATGTATGGCAAAGGTAGGATGAGAGAAAAAGAGGGAGGGAAGAAAAGTTATAAAGGGGGAGCTGGTAGAGCTTAAAAGGAGAATGGGCAGAAGGAAGGAATGGGGGAGGGCAGGTCAGAGGGAGGAAGTGAAGAAAAAAATTAAGGTGGGAAAGAAGGAAAAGGGGAGTGTGGGCAGGGGTAAAGATAAAGGAAAGAAGGAATGTGGGAAGGGAAGGAGGGTAGTAGAAAAATGGGAAGAATGATGATGGAACAGAGGTAGGAAATAAGGAAGAAAGAAAAGATTATAAATTATGAGTCAGTAGGAAAAGTGTTACATAAAGGAGAAAAATTGTGTGAGAGGAAGAAGCCAATAAGGAAGTCAAATACAATTGTGCGTGAAGGGGATATGATTACAAAAGAAAGTTAATAGTGGTGACCAGTCTGGCAGGGGAGGGCAGTTAGGGGGATCAGGCAGGCAGGCAGGCAGAGTGGTTAAGGCAGGCAGGCAGGTTAGTGGTTAAGAACCAGAGGTCCTAGATTGTGAGAGTCTCCAAGAACTCCATATTAGAGAGGGTGCAGGTCGGGCTGAGGGACGACTCCCCTGCCACCCGTGCATGAATTTTGTGTACCGGGTCCCTAGTATATACATAAATTATCTTATTTTTAATGCATTTATTTTAAAAGAAACATATTTAACATCACCTAAGTGTAAAACCTGTATTGCTTCCCAGAAACCAGAGATAAGAGTAAATAATTTCACTAGGGGCCCGGTGCACAGATTCATACATGTTGAAAGGAAAATAATTAGAAGAAATATTTTAATATTGCTCTTTGCCCTTTCTTCCTCAGTGCCTGGGAACCGGGCAGCAGCCCCACCCCCTGCCACCGCAGCTGGTTGCCATCTGCAAGGCGATCAGCAGAGCAATCAGGCCCCCACTCACACCCGCCTTGGCCTGGCACACTGCCCACTCACCTGCTCCACCATCCTGCTGTGGTACCACTCTTTTTGGGGCCCATTGGGGCCAGCAGTGCCTCCGTTGCCACCTGCAGGTGCTGGATCACCAACACCTACCATGTTCTGCACTGCACCCTGGTGGTCAGTGCACATCATAGAGAGTGGTTGAAGTCCCAGTCTTCCAGTCAAACTCCTGATCAAACCACTGCCCAAAAGGACAATTTTAATATTAGGCTTTTATTATATGAGATTGTAATCATACCAATGTGATACATTTAAAAATAAATAATAAAATGCAAATAAAACTAATTGTAGTTGTTTGTTTTCAAAACAAGCAAAAATGCCCTGACCTGGTAGCTCAGTTGGTTGGAGAGTCATCAGACATGCTGAGGTTGCAGGTTTGATCCCTGGTCAGGGCACCTACAAGAGTCAGCAAATGAATACATGGATAAGTGGAATAATAAATTCTCTCTCTCTCACTCTCTCTCTACTCTCTCCCTCCCCCTCAAATAAATAAAAAATAAATAAATAAAAATGATTTTATTTAAAAAAAGAAAAAAATATCATACCTGAAATCAAAATTTGAATGAGAGAAACTTAATATAATTAGCCAGTATTAGAGATAATCAACATTGTTTAGTTTTTAAATAGATGTGGTTTTATATCAATTAATCCACCAGCATTCTTGTAGCTCATTCTGTGTGCCAGATCCTGCTATCATCATCCTAAAATAATTCTGTTTCTCTGTTTTGAGACTCACCAACATGCAGAATTACAATTTGTTTGTGGATGTGGGTCTGTATGGCAGAGACATGGTTCTGAGTTCTCTGCTCATCTTTCTTTCCAAAACAAACAGCCAGGTTAATTCAGCAGCTTCCCATAGTGTGAGGCTGGGCCCATCTCCCTGAATTTGCATAAGTGCAATGTGGCCAAATAATACAGACTGATTTTAGGTCCATCTTGCTTTTAGAAGCATCTTGAATGTCCCTCCAGATTTCCTTCCAAAAATTTAGAGGCCATCTGTTCCAGAAACAGTAGCTGAAACTGGAAGAGAGATGCCCAAACTGTGGCCTAAGCAAGAAATGAACCTTCGTTATGACAAGCCAATGAGGTTTTAGGTTTGTTTATTACTACAGCCTACCCTGAACCATCCTAATGTAGGCAGAAAGGCAAATAATATTTCAAAGCTTTCTCTGATAAACATAGATTATGGCAATCAATTCACAACCAAAATGAGATCAGGGAATGTTGTTCAACAAACTTTGCTTTAAGAAAGCATCGGAAATGACTGCCAGAATATATTCTCCTGGGTACCAAATTATTTACTAATGATGCTGTATAATGAAAAAATGTTTCTTACTTGTGGAGCACTTCCATGGGTTTTAGAAAATTCATATGGAAATGATTAATCATGATTTTAAGTGTGCATTCATAATACCTTGAAAATATTCAGATGAGTCAATAATGAGGTTTTTCAGACAATAGGGTATGTTTTGAAATTTTTAGAAAATTACATAAATTACTGAGATTAGAAGGCATACTCACAGGGCCCTGAGTTTATTATGTCTAAAATAATGACAAAATAATAGTGACAACTTCAGTTTAGGGAGCCACACACTTCTGAATGCTTACCATACCTGCCTATTTGATTCTCTCAGTAACTTTATATGGTAGATACTATTATTCATCCTATAACATAACTGATAAAGCTGAAACTCATTACATGGATTGCAAGTGAGGGAACCTGATTCCAGAGCTGTACCTTTTGCACAATTAATCTTCCGATCCCATGGGTGATGAATCTGCTTCTAGAGGTCTGACTAAGCAAGCCCTGGGTATGGGCAATAACCCTCACTATAAAAACAATGCATTTGACATGTTTATGATTTCATGTGTTCACTTGTGAGGTATGGCCTACAATTATTTACCGTCAGTAAATTACCAAGAGTTAATCCTTTGATTTGCTGGTCTAATTTTAAAGCAAGCTTTGGAAATTGGTCCTCTGAGTCAAATCAGCTTGTTAGTTGTTGGATGTGTTAGCTTCTAGACATGAGTTAATTTATCATTCCAGAACCCTTGACTGTAGTCTTGGGAGCAAATGTGAAATCAATGGCCTACAATATTACAAGGGCACCACATGAAATTTTCTTGTTAACTCTCTGGTATGACTCTTTGGAAGGAGAGAAATAGACCAACTACTAATTCCCGTGTAATTTTCATGTTCAGATACAATTACAATCTTAATAAGATCAGATTATAAATAAATTTCTGATTATAAATAGGCTTCTGGCCCAAATTAGTCTGACATAGATTATTTTCCAGTTTTCAAGTATTAGAAATCCCAATATTGGATATCATGGACAAAGGATTAAATATAAAACTTGGAAACCTAGGGACAACCAAGATGGTGACATAAGGTATACACCTGTATGTGCTACCTCTCACAACCACACCAAAATGACAACTAAAAGACAAAATGGCTATCATCCAGAACCACAGGAAATCTGGCTGAGTGGAAGTTCTACAACTAGAACTTCATTGAGACTGGGTAGGAGGTTCGGAGTTGTGGAAGGGCAAAGGTACGGAGGTGTGCAAAACAGGCTGGCAATTGGGTGTGCTGTTTTTTATTCCAATTGAAAGGGAGATACAAGCTTCCAATTGCTCTGAATTCCAGTTTCCAGCAAGACTCTGGGGACCCAGCTTCCTACAGGGAGAAACTGGACTGTCACAGAAATCATTGTTACTGCATGGAGGCATGGGATGCAGGGATGCAGAGATGCAGAGATGTGGAGACACAGAGGTACAGAGACGGCTGACTGGCAGCTATTGCTGTTTGCTCCACCCTGGTGATTTCCTGAGATCCCCACCCCCCACCCAATTTACAACCCCACCCAAGCTATGTGCAGTGGATTTTGCATATGAATGGCCTATCCTTTTCACAGCCTAACTTAACAAACTGCAGCTGGGTCAGAGTGCTCCAAAACTTCCAAACCCCAAACAAAGAGGAGAAATCTGCAGATCTCGCTACTGCTGAGTGACCTTAGGCAGTGGCTGACTTTGCACCTCCTTGGAGATCCAGGAGCCAGTGTACCTAGTGGTCAGTGTGAGACCGTACTAGATTTCAACTCCTCACATGCATAAGTGACTCACTCAAGAGGCAGACTGAGCACCAAAGCCCCACTGAAGCAAGTCTTGCCCCATAAGGGTGTCTCCACCACAGCAGTTCTTTCATTATAGACACAATGGGTCCTCACAGCCAATTGGCCTAGAGGTCAATTCCTCCCAGTGATACCAACAGCAATCAAGGCTTAACTACAACAAGACTGTGCACCCAGCCCACAAAGGGGTGCACCAAGAGTGTCTACCTCAGGTAATTGGGAAGCCTGAGCCACTGGACCCCATAGAACACCTACCACACAAAGCCACTCTATCATCACATGGAAGCATCCAAAATGCAGAGACCAAGAAACATGTCATGAATAAAAGAAATGAAGGAAAGCAAAAAACTGGATATAGAGTTTAAAACCACAGTTATAAGATTACCCAAGAATCTTCTAGAAACCTCCAAAGAACTTAGTGAGACCTCTGAGGAACTTAGTGAGACCTTTAAGGATCTTAATTAGAATGCCAAAAAAGTGGAAAAGGACCAATCAGAAATTAAGCATACACTATCTGAAATAAAGAATAATATACAGAAATTCAACAGAAGGCTAGAGGATCCCAAGAATCAAATCAAAGATTTGAAATACAAGGAAACAAAAAACACCCAACCAGAAAAGCAAAAAGAAAAAAGAATCCAAAAAATATGAAAATAGTGTAAGGAACCTCTGGGACAACTTCAAACATACCAACATCCAACAGAAGAAGAAAGAGCAAGATATTGAAAACCTATTTGAAGAAATAATGATAGAAAACTTCCCCTACCTGGAGAAAGAAATAGACTTACAAGTCCAGGAAGCACAGAGAACCCCAAACAAAAGGAATCAAAAGATAACCATGCCAAGGCACATCATAATTAAAATGCCAAGGGCAAAAGACAAAGAGAATATTAAAAGCAGCAAGAGAAAAACAGTTAGTTACCTACAAGGGAGTACCCATATGACTGTCAGCTGATTCTCAACAGAAGCTATGCAGACCAGAAGGGAGTGGCAAGAAATATTCAAAGTGATGAATAGCAAAAACCTACAACCAAGATTAATATACCCAGCAAAGCTATCATTTAGAATTGAAGGTCAGATAAAGAGCTTCACAGACAAGAGAAAGCTAAAGGAGTTCATCATCACTAAACCAGGATTATATGAAATGCTGAAGGGTATTCTTTAAGAAGAGGAAGATGAAGAAAAAGCTAAAGATAAAAATTATGAACAATAAAGTGACAACAAATACATATCTATCAACAAGTGAATCTGAAAATCAAGTCAATAAAAAAACTCTTATAAACAGAATAAACTGATGAATATAATAGAAGCAAGGCCATCAAAAGGGAGTGGACTGACAATTCTCAGGGTGAAGGAGGTGTGAGGGATGTGGGAAGAGATTGGACAAAAATCTTACACCTATGGATGATGACAGTGGCAGGGGGTGAGGGTGGGATAAGAACCGGATGGAAGGGAGCTATGGGTGGGGGGTGGGGGGAGGGAGGAAGAGGAACATCTGTAATAATCTGAACAATACAGATTTTTTTTTTTTTTAAAAAAAGCTTGGAAGCCTATTTACCCTACTTTGATTAAATCAAAGATAATCCTAAAAGAACTGAAGACATTAACCACAACACTAGATTTGTTAACCAGTCTTTCTAGAGCAAAATACTATTGGATTCTCAAGATTATTTTGGATTACTATAAGCCAACTAAGCAGTGACTCCAATTGCAGATGATGTTTCTGACATAATTAGTTTTTTACAGAATATTTATCACCATGAATTTGAAATGTAATTACTTATGTGATTTTGTAAAGATTTTGATTCCGTTGTTTTCAGACTCTCAGAGGCAAGTTTCTTTTATAGGTGGGACAGAAGTGCTACCAAGTAATTCATTCTTGACGTTGGTTGATAAACCAATCTGTATACTTGAGGTTTAGCTCACTTGGACATGCTATATAAATCTTGCTATATGTTACTAGATTTTGCTTGCTAGTTTTTGTTGAGGAGGCTGTTGGGGGAAAAAGGAAGGAAAAGGAAATATTAGTCTATAGTGTGATTTTCTTTTGATATTTTGCCTGGCTTGTGCATCAGAATAACATTAGCCTCATAAAAATGAGTTGGAAACTTGTTCCTTTTTTGTCTTGTGAAATATTTTGATTAATTATTCTTTGAATGTTTGATGGAATTCATTACTGAAGCCATCTGTACTGATTTATTCTATGTGGGATGTTTATAATTGCTAATTTTATCTCCATTTGCTACAGATTTATTCAGAATTTCTGTTTTTTCTTAAGTAAATTTTGGTTATTTGTAACTTTCTAGAAACCTACTCATTTTGTTTAAATTATCTAATTCATTGGCACACAGATGCTAATAGTACTCCTTTAAAATTTGTTTTATTTTGTCCAACCACTATGGTTCAGTGATTGTCAACCTATGAACCAACAGGTCAGGGCATGTGCCTGGATTGCAGGCTCAATTCCCAGTACAAGGTAGTCAGAAGGCAGCTAATTAGTGATTCCCTCTCATTGTGATTTTTCTCCCCCCCCCCCCATTCCTCTCTGAAATTAATACCAATATATATTTTTTAAATATTTTATTTCTACAAGGTTGGTAATGTCTTTCATTTTTTTTTTTAATTTTAATAAGTTTAGTCTTATTTCTTTTTTTCTTGGTCACACTAGCTAAAGTTTTGTCAATTTTGTCAAGAATCAACCTTAAGGTCATTGATTTATGCAGTCATTTTTTTCAATCTCTATTTTATTTAATTCTCTTCTAGTTTTTATCATTTTATTCTTTCTGATTGCTTTGTGTTTAATTTGATTTTTTACCCCCTTTTTTCAATAGTTAGGTTATTGATTCGAGATATTTTTTTCTTTTCTAAGTTTAGGTGCTTAGAGATGTAAATTTCCATCTAAAAACTGCTTTTGCTGCTTCCTGTAAGTTTTGATATGTTGTAATTTTATTCATCTTAAAGTAATTTCTAATTTATTTTTAAAAATATATTTTATTGGTTTTTTTACAGAGGAAGGGAGAGGAATAGTGAGTTAGAAAGATCGATCAGCTGCCTCTTGCACACTCCCCACTGGGGATGTGCCTGCAACCCAGGTATATGCCCTTGACTGGAACTGAACCTGAGACCCTTCAGTCCACAGGCCGAAGCTCTATCCACTGAGCCAAACCAGTTAGGGCATCTAATTTCTTCTTTTATTTATCCTTTGACCCATTGGCTATTTAGTAATGTGTAGCTCCATTTCCACAGATTAATGAATTTTATAAAAATCCTTCAGTTATTAATTTTTACTTTAATTCCATGTGTTTTATTTTATATTTTATTTTTTCCCTCTTCATCTCCACCCAGAGAATATACTTTGTATTATTCACTACTTTTAAATTCACTGAGACTTGTTTTATGGACTAGCAGATGATCTGTACTTGAGAATGTCACAAGTGTTCCCAATGTTGCTTGGGAACAATGCGTATTTTTCTGCTGTTGATAGAGAGACCTAGAGAGATACCCGCTATGTCTGATAACCTGTTCAACTCTTTTGTTTCATCTTCCTCACAGTGCTACCCAGTAGTTTGAACTCCAACTATTATCTTGAGTTGCCCATTTCTTCCTTTAATTCTGTTTATTTCGTTTCATGTATTTTGTAGCTCTGTTGTTAAAGATAAAATTTATTTTTACCTTCTTGTTTTGTAGATATTCACATCGATCTCCTCTTTATTTCTTTTAAATTTACTCAAATGCAGCCCTACTGGAAGAGTTTGTGATGATTATCCTTACACTGCTGAAAGAGCAACAACCAGAACCCCAGCCACCAAGCTTAGCCAGTTGCTTTATCATGTCTCACTTTTCAACCACAACACTCAAATCTTCCTCATGATATATTTATTTATTTTTGTTTTGTTTTGTTTTGTCATCACAACTTGTAAATTACCGGGGACTTTCTTTAATTTGCTTTTACATCTCTGGTCCTTAGCTGATTCTCAAACAGACACATGCCCAGGTTGCAGGCTCAATCTCCAATGTTGAACTTGTATTAGGTGCTCACTAAATATTTGTTAAATACATTGAACAAATGAGCGAGAGAAGAGGTCAGAATATTTTTTTCTGTAAAGAAGCAAATAATAAATGTATTATGCTTGCGGGTCATAATCTCTCTGTCACAACTACTCAATTCTGCCCGTGTATTTTGAAAGCTACCATAGAAAATATGTGAACAAATAAACATGGCTGTGTTCCAATAAAAATTTGTTTTAAAAAATAGGCAGTGGGAAGTATTTGGCCTACTGGTTGGAGTTTTACCAACCCCTTAACTAGAGGATAACAAATACAGGAAAAATCACAGTGATTGACAATGACTTTAGGAACAACACTATGAAATAGCAGTAAAGGCATTGTCTATGGGTTCAGAAATGAGAAGTGACTATTATATTGCATTGTGGAAGAGGCAATCACATTGGAGTGCTGGCAAGCATTGAATTGTGTTGGGCATTCACAGCTTTGGATAGATGTCATAAGAATGTGGACAGATATGCTTAACGTACATGGATCTATTTTTTATTCTACAAATGTTTTTGGTCACCTAGCTTCTTGGCACTCTTGTAGGCAGTAGGACACCTATATGAGACCTATTGGGTTGTAATGTGTTGTTAAATAAGCTTTTGGGTGTTTTTCTTTTCTATGATCTCTTTTCAGAAAATTTGCTCATTCCACAATTTAGACAATGGTTCTTATCATCTTGCTTGCCTGGCAGTAGCTGGTTAGAGGAATGAGAAATGGGCAACCACCTACAACATGGGAAATTCAACCTAAAAAGATGAGCTGAGGCAGAATGTTATTCTTAAGAGTAGAACTTGGAAGCATAGAAATAGAAATAGCACTGGAATCTCTGAATCATTTTAGTGGTGGACTGTTAGAGTGAAGATTTGTCAACTGCTGCTGGGAAGATCCTAGAGCTGGTTTGGTCCAGAACCACACTTCGGTCCCAACCTAATTTAGGGCTATTGTTTATTTTACAATAATTCTTAAGTTTCCTTGACCAAAAAACCCTAAACTTAAACGTATCTCAGAATAAATTTTATTATCTGGGATGGTTTATACTTATAATTTTAGTCAAAAATTCACATCTTTAACAAGAATAGTTTATTTTTTTATTTCTTGTTGTTATTCATTTGCTTATTATCAGCATTGGCAAGTGAAATAAAAATGTAAGTAACTTAAATTAAGTCAAAAAAATTATTATTTTCAGGAGGTTTTTTTCAGAAACATGTTATTTTATTTCCTAAAAGAAAAATTCAGAATTTAAAATGGTTGTTTCACACAGGAAAATTTTCTTTCAGTATTATTTCTACATGTAAGAAGATATAAGGTAATAAATTATACCTCACTCTCACCACACAATTGAAGTAGCTCTGGGACTTGGATAATTGGGGATCTATTAAATCAATTGAAAGAAAATAAGTTTGGACAAATAATTGTTAACAGCTTTTGACAATAGCTCTTCAGCTCTTTTAATGTGGGAGAGAAAAAGAGAGAGAATTAAAACATTTAGCAATATTCCTCTGACTTTGATCAGATCTCTTGTGTTATTATACATTATTTCCTGAATTTCTCCCTGTGCAGCCATTGAGCCTTATTATAAGATTGTTTTCAGGTTTTTCAATCTCTTTTCTAGTAAAGAGTCTTGTATGCAGCTCAAAAAACAAAACATAGCCCTATTCTGTGTTTAACATCTTAAAAATATCTCTATATGTGTATGTATATGTACATGTGTGTATGCATGTGTGTTTGTGTATGTTGGTATGTTGGCATTTATGCATGTCAATGCATATTTAAATATAAGAGTATCTAGCAATGGGCAATTTGCTATTTTAATCATAGAAGAAAATTTTGGATTATTTGCATTAATTTGTAAATTAATG
This sequence comes from Murina feae, assembly GCA_004026665.1. Taxonomy (NCBI): domain Eukaryota; kingdom Metazoa; phylum Chordata; class Mammalia; order Chiroptera; family Vespertilionidae; genus Murina; species Murina feae. The sequence goes on from PVJC01015010.1 coordinate 25,286, forward strand.
AGTATTTCTAATTTTAGACACAGCATGGACCAGCTAAAAGAACTAGGGGAAGATTAGTGGGCAGTAAGATGAAAGCAAAATTTGGAGTCAAATTCTATAAAGCTCTGTAAGTCATACAGTGGGTTGATTTTTACTATAAGGTGGGAAGGTTTCCAGCAGGGAGTGGCAAATCCTTTTAAGAGGATTACTGTGGCTGCTATGGGGAAATGGTTTGAAGGTTCAAGGGTGGAGTCTGTGATAATCATCCAGATGTAAGTTGACAGTGGTTTGGGCCAGAGCAGTGGTAGTGGTAGTGTATCAGAAATAGTCCAATTTGTGGCATGTTCTGCAAGCAGAACCAATAGGATTTATAACTATGTCATGCAAGAGAAAGAAGACTTTTGGGTATCTTCATGCATGTGCAAAGAGATAGAGTTAGTTCTTCAATTAATTTTACAAAGTGTACCATGCTATATACTCTGATGTGGGCATTATTTTATTCATTTCATTTAAGAATATGTTGGAGTCATTATCATGTCTGCAGATAGAATGCAAAGTCTCTATTCAATTCATCCCTAACAGGAACTTTGAGCGGTTTTCAGCCCCTTATTACTGAATGCTTCCACGATTAGCCTTGCAAATGGGTCATTTCTGCACGGTGCAGTCTACCTTCTAGACAGATCTCCTACAGCAGTATCACTGGGTCAAAGCAGAAATACATTTGCAATTTGAAGAATTAAGTTCTAAATTCAACATTGGGAAAAGCTTTATGAAAAGCTGCCGTTTTTTCATTTTATTTTTAAAGTTGTCTGTGTAAGATCTATGCAGTTGAATGGTTTGTTTTGTTTGCATGTTTACTGTGAAGAGGATCAAATAAACACATTTTGGAGAACGTCAGAAATATGTGGCCCTTTGTCACTGGAGTTTTTAATGTTTATTTTCCTTGTCTTTATTTTTATTTCTATAGTATTATCAAATTATTGAATATTGTTCTATGAAAGCTTATATAACAAAATGCTTATGAACTTCAGCTGTTAGAAAGCCTGGGCATGAATCTGAGCTTTACTTTTCCTTGACCTTGGGGAATTTACTCAAATTCTCTGTGACCTATTTCCTCCTCAGTAGTAAAATGAAAGTAATAACCATCCTATCTCATGAGGCCGTTATGAGGGTAAGTAATTTGAATATGTAAAAGCACTAAGGGCAATACTTGACAGAAAATGAATACTAGTCAAGTGCTAGATAGCTTTAGAAATGACTTCATCAATTTTGTGAAAAGATGTAGAGACAATAATAATACTATCACTTTGTTTACACATACTCAGCTTTCATCTAGACAGAAGAGTGCTTATAGATAATTAACATTAGTTAATTTGATTCAAAGTCTCACACATAACTTCCTCACATGAAGAGTATTCCAAAAATATTAAATTGGAAGCAAGAAAGTGGTTTTGAAAGATGTCCTGACTCTAAAGAGAAAGCTAAAAAGCAACTTCTTTGAGATACACAGACACAACCTATGGTAGGATTGATAAATTGAAAAAGAAGAGGGGAAAAAAGATAACATTACATTAGATAATTAATAAAAGATTTTTAGGTAAAATTTTCATGTTTTTAAATTAAAGTTACATATGAATTTGATATTGCTATGGGCTGGCTGATGGCAACATATCTAAGAAACACAAAAACTATTGTGGACATTTAAGAAAGTTGACAGAATCAGTTGACATTTAAAAAAAAAAAAACAAGCAAAAGTTTATTTAGAAAGTCACAGAATTAAAAGTGAACTGTGTAAGAAGTGAATCAGCTGGGCTGTGTGGGCTCAGAAAACAAGTTACAGAAGTAAAAGAAGAACCTTGAAATTTAGGAAAGAAAAAAAGCAAGGATAAATGCATCTGGGTGGAGAAGTGGGAGAAAGCCTCAGGCATGCTGCCGAGAGAGAACCACCTAGCTGAATATTTTAAAAAATATTTTTATTGATTTCAAAAATGGAAGAGAGAGAGAGAAAGAGAGAGAGAGAGAGAGAGAGAGAGAGAGAGAGAGAGAGAGAGAGAAACATCAATGATGAGAAAGAATTATTGATTGATTGGCTGCCTGCCACCTGCACTGGTAATTGAGCCTGGAACCTTGGCATGTGCCTTGACCAGGAATGAAACCATGACGTCCTGGTTCATAGGTTAACACTCAAATCACTGAGCCACGCCAGCTGGGCTATCTAATCTAATAAAAGAGTAATATGCTAATTGTGTCATTCTACTACATCCCAAGCCACTCCCACGATAAAAGAGTAATATGCTAATTGTGCCATTCTACTACATCCCAAGCCACTCCCACCAGCCAATCAGAATGACTATATGCAAATTAACCCAACCAAGATGGCGGCCTGCAGCCATGGAGCTAGAAAAAACAGGAGACTTGGATGTTAAGCTTCCCGCCTGCTTAGGCTAGCTGTGGCCTCTGCTCAAGGCAACAAAGTTTCAATTATAAAAGATAAATAAATCCCAGATACCTGCTTCCAGGCAGCCTCACTGGGAGCTTGGGTTGCTGGGGGCCGTGGTCAGCTGCCCCTCACCATCAGCCCCTCACCCAGTATGGTCCCACCCTCATGGGGTGAGGCTACCTGCTGGGGGGCTTGGCCAGCCTGCAAACAGCCGTCAGTCCCTCACCTAGACTAGCCAGGCACCCCAGCAGAACCCCTACCCTGAAGGGGCTGTGGCCACCCTGCAAACAGCCATCACCCACTCACCCAGGTTGGCCGGGCACCCCAGCAGGGACCCCCACACTGAAGGTGATGTGGCCAGTCTGAAAAAGGCCCTCAACCCCTCACCCAGGCTGGCCAGGAACCCCAGCGGGACCCCCACCCTGATCTGGGACACCCTTCAGGGTAAACCAGCTGGCCCCCACCCATGTACCAGGCCTCTATCCTACACAATAAAAGGGTAATATGCAAATTAACCCTAACAGCAGCACAACTGGGAATGACTAATTACTATGACACACACTGACCACCAGGGGGCAGATGCTCAATTCAGGAGCTTCCCCTGGTGGTCAGTGCACTCCCACAAGGGGAGTGCTGCTCAGCCACAAGCCAGGCTGATGGCTACCAGTACAGTGGTGGTGGTGGGAGCCTCTGCTACCTCCTCAGCAGTGCTAAGGATGTCCAACTGCAGCTTAGGCCTGCTCCCTGCTGGCAAGTGGACATTCCCCAAGGGCTCCTGGGCTGCCAAAGGGATGTCTGACTGCCAGCTTCGGCCCGATCCTCTGGGGAGTGGGCCTAAACCAGCAGGTGGACATCCCCCAAGAGGTCCCAGACTACGAGAGGGCACAGAACATGCTTGGCTGAGGGATCCTCGAGTGCACAAATTTTTGTTCACTGGGCCTCTAGTTTTTTATGAAGAACAACCTTCTCTCTAAAAATGCTTAAAGAGATTTCCATTATTTCAATAATCAAAAGGACATGACAAGTAATGGGCAAAATAAGAGATAGCAGTTAGGGTATTAAGGGGCTTCTGGGTAGCTAATAATGCCAATCTGCTTGCTTGGCCCTTTCTGCTTGATGCCCTGCAGAAAAAAAAAAAAAAAAAAAAAGAATGCTAAACCATGCCTGACCTCATAGGTCCTGTGATGGCGCAGAAACAAACTTCTCAAGAAGTGAGTGATGATTTCTCCTTTCCTCCCATCAACCTGTCCTTTTCGCCAGCCTGGTCATCTTACTCCTCCTGTCTGGGAATATAACTGGATTTGGTCTTCTAGATCCTGAACTTAACTCCTAAACTTTTAGAAATCCACATTTTTTTCCCTCACAGCAAGATGAGCTGAGATCTGGTAGCTGAACTGAGATGTGGTTGAACAACACACTTTTCATATTAGTCTAAGTCCACCTGTTCCGTTTGCAGCTCCCGCTTTTAATGTGATGTAAGATTTCAGAATGCATTATACAGAAGATAATGCATTTCCTTTCAGCTCTTGAACCACATGCTCATTTTCATATATTAGATCTCAAATGATTGGCAAACAGATTCCAACTGGCAGGTAGTCATTTCTGGCTCAGTCCAGTAGCAAGTATTAAGCTCTGAAAGCTTTGGGAGTAAAATTAAAATTCATCATTCACAGTTTAATGTTTTAGGCTGCTGAGAGTAATTACCACACGCATCTCAGAAGTGTGTGCTTATCTCTCCTCCTGGCCACTTATCTTAAACTGTAGGCTTTAGGTTCTACAATTTGTGCTAAGCCCTCCAGTTGCCAAGTGGGATAAGGGCTGTTTGCACAAACTGTATTCTCCGGGAACTCTGGTTTGATCCAGGTGAGTGGAAGTGCACCTGCTCATTGCCAGAGCTCGTGGGATTTATTCAGATTGAAGTGGGATTAACGGCTGTCAACTTTGATAGCTACCTGGGAGAAGAGAGCGGAGCATCACTAAAACAAATGCAAAAAAACACACACACAAAAGGCTGTTTGGTCCAGAAGCAGGGCTGGAGTGAGCAAAGCTGGCCTCTGCCAGAGTCAGCTTTACAGTCAAGCTGGTTGGTGAATAACAAGATGAGCTTGGCAAAGCCAACCATACCTCTCCCGGTTGTCCACTCCTAACCAGTGTGCCACTTCTTAGTCTAGGCAAGTTGTGGGATCATGGTTTTGCCTATGCAGTGTGCAGCAGGTACATGACCTTAGTATCCAAGTTCTTTCGTGTGAAGGAAGCCACAGTGTCTCTGTAGAATACTTAGTTTTGCATCTTCAGTTCTCAGAAAGCCCGTTTTTCTGAGTGCATTTATACCTCCCTTTTTAATAGCTGTGTGCCAGGTACATCTGTGTAGCTCCTTGTCATCTAATGTCTGATCTATCTTTGCCTTGGTTAGGAGAATGTGTTAATGATACCAAAATGACCTTTTGGCCAAATGAACTCTGATTAACTTTTTAGGATTTGTTTATTTCAAAAAATAAGCAAAAACACCAAAACAAAACAAAACAAAACAAAACAAAAAAACCCACAAAAATAAACAAAGAAACCAAAAAAAAAAACCCTTTAAGGTGGCCTGTCTTTATTAATGAATATATAGAAATCACTGCAATGAGCATTTTGCCTAAATTTATAATTTCTATTTCTTTCTTTCTGCTTTTCACAGGAATCAAAAGCATCAGAAAGGTGCCTGGCTGGAATGGTTCAATCAACTGTGCTACAAAAGTTTTCTTGTTCTATTCCTGATTGATGTTTCTCTCCCTCTCTCTCCCTCCCTCCTCGAAGCATGTCCTCAGGTGAGGATTTTTTAAAAAGCATCAGAAGGAAAAACAAAACAAGACAAAACGAAAAAAAAAACAGCGACATTGTGTTATAATGTATCTTTGTGTCAAAGTGAAAATTTTTTTTCAGTGTTCAAGGCTTTTTAAGATTTGCCTGAAGAGTCTTTCACTATCTCTCTTGAGTAATTATTAATAATTTGAGTTTCTAATGCTCATTTTCTCTCAAAATCTAGTCTATGGTTGGACACGTTAAATGCTCATTGTTCCTACTTATATCCCAATGCTTCCCGGAGACATACACTGCTTACCAGATTGAAAATTTCCTTTTCTTCTTTTCAGATCCCATAATACAAATATTGCATAAACATTTCTGAGCCTGGGGAAACATTCTCTTTCAGGGAAAATTGTTCTTTGGTACTAATTGCAAATACATGATTTGCTAAAAGTCTAGTTAGAGAGATAAAGGAATAATTTAAATGACCTGAATGCTCAGTCTCAGCTGTAAGCGTCTATAAAATAAAAGGAAAAATTATGTTCTATAGGGAATACAGTTTCAACATGTAATTTCAGTGCTAAATGAAACAGGAATTAGAATGATGAAAATAACAAGATACTAACAGAAATATGCATGCCTCGAGGTTGCCATTATGACATCACTATCAACCTTTCAATTACTTGGGTTATAGCTCTAATGTATTATCTGTAATCTGAATGTGACTGAGTAAGCACGTTTATATGAATATTTAAGTGCAGCTAAAATTGGATAAAGTAAGATTTCATCAGTTTGAGGTAAACATATCCAAATTCACTAAAGTAGGCCTTTTGATAAAATCAGAATTTTTTTTCAAACATCACATGTTTTTATCTATCTAGGTGTAAGAAACAATACACTTGGAAATTCCTAGAACATTGACTGATAGTTCCTCCAGGAACTATCAAAGTGTAAACCTCTAATCAATGGGAATGCAACGGTGAATGCAATTCCATTCTATTTGATCAAAATGGTTATGGATTTGTGCACTGAAACAAATGTTTCACTTCAGTGATGAACTGAAGATGCTTAGTTTTTTGGATAATTAATTAAATTTAAAACTCCTTTAATATAGCTGTTCAGACAATACGGGAAAAACTTGTTATCATCCTATCAGTGACATTCCAGATTAGTCTGAATTAAAAAGAAAATGATCCTGAAATTATTGAAGAAGGTATTTTACCTCTGGAGATTTTGAGCAAATGTAAAACTGTAACCTCAACACCAGTCCCCTGCGCGTTTCTCCACTTCACTGATTTGCAAGACTGAACAGGCCCTCCATTATGCTCCTAACCAGTATTCATCACAGGAGGAACATTCACAGATTATTAAATATTTTCTGTTGCATCTAGCTATTTCTTCTCTTGCCAATAGGTTGTGCTTACCAAGAAACATTTATTAATCTAATTCATATGTATTGCACATATTACATACCAGGAACTATGCTAGGTTCTGATAATATAGCAGTTAATCAAACAAACAGAAATAGATTAAAAAACAAACAAACAAAAGAAATTCTGTCCTCATGACACTTACATACTATTTGGAGGATTAAGAGAGATAACAATTTGTGAATACAAAAGATATAGTAATTTAGGTAATGATATCATTAGATAATGCTTTTGCATAAACATCACTACAAACTTAGTTGTTTCAAACAGCAAGCTTTTTATTTGGTCATGATTCTGTGGGTTAGGAATTTGGATGAGCTCAATGAGATGGTTCTTCTGCTGGTCTTCCCTTTAGCCACTCCTGCTGCTGCAGTCATCTGAGGCTTTGACTGGGGCTGAATGGTCAGAGATGGTTTCAGTCTTGCATGGTCTAGGGTCTTATTTGGAAAATTTGCTTATATTCAATAAGACTCATCTCCAGTTACTTAAAGTAGACTTCTGCACATGGTAATCCCAGGGCAGTGTTGTAGGAGAGAAAAAGTAAAGCTGTGAAGTCCTTTGAGGTTTAGCATTGTAATCCTGTGAAATTATCTGTACACTTTTTTTTTTTTTGGTCAGGAGAGTCATAAAGCGAACCCAGATTCAAGGAATGAAGAAATAGAATGCTTATTTTGATGAGAAAATGTCAAAATATCTTTGAAAATTAACATGCATACAAGGATGAGATAGATGATTATGGCCACTTTTTATAGCTAATCTACCTTATATACTAACAAATACTATGGAAAAAAATAAAGCAGAGAGTAAGACAGAGAATGCCACACAGAAGAAATAGCGAAGTTCCTTTGGGAGGAATGCTTTTGGGCTGTTCCAAGAACAGTGAGGTGGCACTGTGGCTGAAATTGTGTGATGCAGAGGAAAACAATTGTAGAGGAACTCAAAGTTATAAATGTGTGCCACAGAGAGGACTTTTGCTTGGGAAGTGACCTGGGAAGACCTTGGAGGGTTTTGAGAGTAGAGGGACAGTTTACTGAAGTTTAAAATGATCACTCTGCCTGCTGTGTTGAAAGTAAACTAGTGGATGTAAGAATGAGAGCTGGGAGATTCATTAAGGAGGCTGCTCCATTAAACTAAGAAGATATCATTTCTCAGACCAGGTTCATAGCAGTGATTATATTCTGATTATGCTAAAAATATAATAAAATATTCAGAAGTTTTTTTTATATGAAATGACTATATTCTGTACCTATTTTAAGGTAATGTGGTGACAGCTTAGATATAAACTATGAAAAAGAGAAGGCAAGGATAACTCCAAAGTGGCCACTGGTTCGGTGTATATATTGCATTAAGGAAGACAGTGCACTGTTCCTACAGAATATCATCCCTGAGTGGATGCCTTCAATGAACCTTTCCTAGGACATTAGATGTTCTGTAGAGCTCTTTTTTTCTGGGTGATGGGACAGAAGAGAAGACCAGTGGAACGGATGGGAGAAAATAAAATTCACACATTTTATAATGTTTAAGAAATTTCTTATAAATATCACTGGGATATGTATCATAGTAGAGCTGTGTGATCCCCTTGAGTAAGAAATTATTCTTTTATCAACTATACCCATAAACTTAAGAAACTAATGGCATCTCTAATCTAAGATCCTTTAACTATAACCAGATTGGGACCACTAAAAACTCTGAACCGTAACGCTTGATGATTTTAGGTTTATCAGACACAATCTATATAAATATTACTGAGTTTCTATATTATTCCAGAAATTATGCTAATAGTTTTATATTAATTTTCTAATTGAATATCAAAAGTCTCTGAGGTAGGTAGTCATATTAGTGTACAGATAAGAAGATTGAGCAGCAAATATTTGATTACATGGCCAAGATCGGATACTTAAATAATGGTTGAGCCAGGATTTGAGTTCAGATTTGACTGTAGAACCTACATTCTTAATTACTATAGTAAGTCAAGATTTTAGAACAATGCTATTATTAATAAAAATATTTATTTAAATATAAAAGAGGCTTTTTAGTAGTATTTATTGCTATAGTTACATGTATGGGAAGAAAAACAAAAAAAAATCTGAAGTTAAAAAAGAAATCCTTTCTGCTGGAATTTAGCATGATACATTTTTTGTTCTTAAAGAACTTTTTGAGAAGTAGTCCATTCTACTTCCTTCCTCTGCATAAATGAACCTAGCTATTTTTCTCTCCATTTTAGGCCTCAATTTATCATAATATGGACATGTAGTTGTATTTATGATGCTTTACTTTTCTAGCAGACTATAATTCTCTCTTTGAGCACAAGAGATTGTTCTGAAAACTAGTGTGTTCACTCTACCTGCCTGGAATGGATTTATGCATACATTTGTACTGTAAGACAATAGAAGATAAATTTGATATCCCCTTTTTCAGTGACATTCACACTGCTCTCAGTAGTTTCCAACCAAAACAATAGACCTTCATGCACTCCCAAAATATTTATCTTTTATGGAACAAGGTTCACAACATCCTGTCTGGTCATGAAGAAACTGCCATGCTCATACATCCTATAGATAATTCATATTATACTCTTGGCTTCCAAGACAGTTTGAATTATTCTTTCATTAATATCCTTTACTTTGGTTATTTTCAAATCTGTCTTAGGATATGGTATTTAGAATTTAGTATGGCTGAATGTCATTTTATTATTTCCTTCATGTTCCCAACTTCCTCATATTCACTTTTATAAACAGACTAGGGGCCCGGTGCACAAAAATTTGTGCACTCGGAGGGTGGGGAGGTCTCTCAGGCTGGCCTGCGCCCTCTTGCAGTCTGGGACACCTCAGGGGGGATGTCCACCTGCTGGCATGCCTGGCCAGCCTGGGTGAGGGGTTGAGGGCCATTTTCAGGCTGTCCACAGCCCCTTCAGGGTTCGTGCACTGGGGAGTGGGAGGGCTGGTGAGTGTAGGCCTGGACATTTCCCACCAGAGGGCCCATGATCGCACACGCCTGGTGGGCCCCCACCGCTGAGGGGACACACCTGGCACAGAGCTGGGTGGCAAGCCAGGGGCGGACACTGGTGCAGGATCCCTCAGTGGGGCCCTGCTGCTGAGCAAACACACCTGGGATGGAGCCAGGCAGCGAACTGGCTTCAGATTCTCCGCACTGTGCAGCAGACACTCCCGCACGCCTTGTGGAGGCCCCTGGGGGGCAGATGAAGGTAGCGGACCCTGGATGGGTACTCTGCATGCCCCCGAGGAGGCCCCCAGAGCAGAGCCAGGCTGTGGACCCTGGACGACTGCTCCTACACACTCTGCAGAGGCCCTGGCGCTCCTGCATGCCCCGGGGAGGCCCCCAGGGGGCGGAGTCAGGCAGCGGACCCAGGACAGCTGCTCCTGGATGCCTGGAGGAGGCTCCTGGGGGGCAGAGCCAGGCAGTGGACCCAGGATGGCTGCTCCTGCAAGCCCCGTGGAGGACCTGCTCTCCCACACACCTCGTGGAGGCCCTCAGAGGGCGGAGCCAGGCAGTGGACACGGGACGGGCGCTCCTAGATGCCCCGAGGAGGCCCCAGGCTGGACCCCCCCCCACTGAGCTGACACACCTGGCACAGCTATGCCAGCTGTGGAGGCTCCCAGTGCAGAGCCGCCCTGCCAGCCTCCATCTTGGCTGGGTTAATTTGCACATAGCCGCTCTGATTGGCTGGTGGGTGTGGCCATGAGCAGAGGCTCAGCCAGCCTAGCCAGGCAG